>OVAN01004346.1:0-26087 GCA_900406275.1 Anastatica hierochuntica
TATTCATATTTTTAGAGGGTACCCGTTTTTCCGGGTACCCGTTTTTTGCGGATCGGGTACGGATACTAAAAATCTATTACCCGTAAGGGTCGGGTCGGATAGCGGGTACACCAAAAATCAAAAGTACCCGACCCGTGTCCACCCCTACTAGAAACCCTACAAACTTATGATTGTGACTTCAAACTTTCTTGGAGTTTACTCTTAAACCCATTTATTAACAATTATTCCCTTCACCAGCCAACCATGATGTAACAACTGATATAATTATCATTAGAAACAGAATATAATAACGGCTGATATAATTAATCTTCTTTTTGTTTGTCAACACTCAATAAAGATATACCAAATACTTATATTCGAGAGCCCCCACCCACATTCACCAGACGTAACCTTCCAACGCAAATTTCGCCACCCTTTCTGTTTTATTAATTTCCAAAAGGGAAAAACGCCAAAGCTGCCCAAATAAACTTATTAATTTTTTTTTTTACTTATAAGTTAGTAAACACTAAAATTAATTAACAGTAAATTTAACGCAGAAGAATAGACGTACGGTTTCTTGTACAAATACACATGATCCAGTCTTCCGTTATTATGAGTGGGAGGCAAATGATTAATCTCATTTAATTACTCATTCCATTTAACGTTATTTATGCTAAACGTCTAATGCAAAAAAATCTGATATACGTTATTCTAAAATTAATACCAAAATTATATAAAAAAGGTGGATTTATCTTTTTCGTTGGACCTCTCTGTATCCCACACCTCGTTATTTAGCTAACCGCGTAACGAGATGGACGGGCATAACTTTATACGTAACATGTATAAGTTCGTGCATGCCTATATATATATATATATGGATTACGACTCTTGCTCTTCATATATAACTCGTACAATAAATAGTAAGATCATTCAGAGTAGAACAAGCTATTATGGGGAATTGTGCACTAAAGCCAAAAGTTTTGTCGGAAGCGGGAGCTCCGGCGCCGGAGGAGCTTAAGGATTCACTTCTAGAAGATCAGAAGATGGACGCTGCAAAATCTCTTAGCAACTTGTTCCTTCAAGTACGAGTAGTAACTGCAAACATAGTGTAATCATTTTGGGGATGTTATGTATTATTAATCTGTATATCTCGTTTGTGATTTTTGGTTTATAGGACAAGGCAGAGAAGAACACGAAAGCAGAGGAGCAGCTAACACAAGTAACTGAAGATCTGAAAACAGCTATGATCGAGGAAAAATCTCCGACAGAGGAGGCAACCCATCCAACAAGCGAGACAAAAGTTCCGGCTGATGATCAGAAGGCTAAAAACGAAGAGGTGGTCAGTGGAGAGAAAGTGATCGATGATGTGACTATGAAAGAGACAGAAACAGAGGCGAAAGCAGAGGGGATGGGAAGAGAAAGCAGCACAACGAAAGTGACTTAAAACGTTAGTAACGTTCTTGGTACAAAACGCTTATTTCTGAAACGTAATGACAAAAAAATGTAATGCGAAAGGCTAGAAACGCCAGTTTCTACCATTTAAGATTCTCGATAGTAAACCGTTTGTTCTTGAAACAATTATTTTTCTGGCGTGGATGAATCTTGTAGCCTTCCAGCTACGATCCATAGCGTCAAAGTTTGAAGTAGATAGAAGATCGTAATGGGCTGGGCTTTAGATAATTAGATTTTAATGGATTCGGGTTCCGGTAAAGACTCGGGCCGGAAGACAGAACCGGGTCGTGAGCATTAAATTGTTCGAAACAACCAACTCGAAGTTACTCAACAAACTTTATAATTGCAGCCATTAAGAGGGATAGCCAATGGACGACCAAACTCTCTCGATCCTCGACCTGTCAATTACAAATGTACAGTACAGCCAATATAGTATAGACACGTGTCCGTAGTTTGTTGTAGTTATAAATAGACATAGCCACACTACTACTAACCCCCACCGGTTCATCGACGACCGGTCCCTACCCAAAGTTAAAGCGACTTCTTTAAATAAATACTACTCAAACGAAGAATCCTGTTTATACTCATACTCGTAGAGTAAATCTCTTGTAATGTCAATATTCAAATGTATAAATCGATTTATTATATTTCTAGTCCAAACCTGCTGTTTTGGAAGGATAAAAATTCACAAATATTTCGTGATTCGAAATGCCAAAAATTTATTTAAACCATTCTCGTTTTTCTTAATTTTGATTTATCTATATACGACAATTTCTTACCCAAATAAAAAAAATCCTTATAGAAGCATGTCCTGACTTTTTTCGTAGCAAGTATTTTCATTTTTAGACGTACTGTAAATCATAAAATTGATCACACAGATAATGTGATACGAGGAGGAAAGCATTAACTGTTACATGTGGAGATTTTATTTGAAAAAAAAAACTATTATATACGGAGATGATAAGATCAAATTGGATTTATCATGACTTGTAGACGACAGCTAATTGAGGCCAGTTACATTTCCTCTTTTAGTTTTGGACAAAAGATGATTCCAATTAATCATGATATTATTTTGAGATATTTTTCCAAAAGTAGCCTATTATTTCACTATTTAGGCATTTTTATATACAGTGAACGTAAATGACTTTGTTAATTTCATGCAATGTGAAATAGCTACAAGAAAGAGGATAATTAATAACTCGAGCTACTCTCATCTGCTTACTAGTGAAGGGAGTGCCCATATATAACACATAACTAAACCACTTGAGCGTTGAGACAATAACTCAAACAAGAAACAATGGCAAAAACTCCAGAGACAGAGCATCCGAACAAAGTCTTTGGTTGGGCTGCTAGAGACAAATCCGGCCTTCTCTCTCCTTTCCACTTCTCTAGAAGGTTGGTTCCCTCCACCCCATGCTTTTCTTTGTCCCTCTGTTTTGGAACTAAATCGTTCTTTTCAAACAAAAGATCATTTCATCTCTGTTGTAACTTTGCAGAGACAACGGTGAAAATGATGTGACAGTAAAGATCTTGTATTGTGGAGTTTGTCACACTGATTTACATACCATCAAAAATGACTGGGGATTCTCATATTACCCTGTAGTTCCCGGGTAATCCAAACCAACAATCAAAGATGTCGCGTTTCAACAAAGTTTTTTACAATATATAACAAAACTTTTCTATTATAAAACCAGGCATGAGATCGTTGGGATAGCTACAAAAGTTGGCACAAACGTTACTAAATTCAAAGAAGGAGATCGTGTAGGAGTTGGAGTGATCACTGGTTCGTGTCAGTCTTGCGAATCATGTGACCAGGATCTTGAAAATTACTGCCCTCAAATGTCTTTCACATACAACTCCATTGGGTCTGATGGAACCAAGACCTACGGCGGATATTCCGAGACCATTGTGGTCGATCAGCGGTTTGTTCTTCGGTTCCCCGAGGGATTACCGAGCGATTCGGGTGCCCCATTGCTGTGTGCTGGAATCACAGTGTATAGTCCAATGAAGTATTATGGTATGACTGAGGCAGGGAAGCATTTGGGTGTGGCTGGACTTGGTGGTCTTGGTCATGTTGCTGTTAAGATTGGTAAAGCTTTTGGTTTGAAAGTTACTGTTATTAGTTCTTCTCCTACTAAACAAGACGAAGCTATTGATCGGCTTGGTGCTGACTCATTTCTCGTCTCAACGGATCCTCAAAAGATGAAGGTACCGAGCACTTTTCTTTAAAGTTTAAAACTATGGAAGTCAAAATCGTTTACCAGTTGGGTTTTATTTGGTTCGAGAAACAATGGTTTACATAGTAACGGATATGAAAAATGTAACAAGAAAGCCTCTGTGTTTGTTTGTGTGGAACTTTTAGGCTGCAATAGGAACTATGGACTACATTATTGATACGGTATCAGCAGTACATGCTTTGTTTCCATTGCTCGGTTTACTCAAAGTTAACGGAAAGCTCGTCACTTTAGGCTTGCCAGAGAAGCCTCTCGAGCTACCAATCTTCCCTTTAGTTCTCGGTACCAAACAAGAAGTAGAAAACTTATAGCGTGTAACATGCTTTAACGTTTGACTTACTGTGTAAAATGTTTAACAGGAAGGAAAATGGTGGGAGGAAGTGACATTGGAGGGATGAAAGAGACGCAAGAGATGCTTGATTTCTGTGCTAAGCACAACATTACGGCTGATATTGAATTGATTAAGATGGATGAGATTAACACTGCAATGGAGAGGCTTGCTAAGTCTGATGTTAGGTACAGGTTCGTGATCGATGTCGCTAACTCCTTGAGCCCTCCATGACTTAGCCGAATCTAAGAGATTACTATGGAGGAAGATAGCGATCTATGTCATAATCATCCACTTCTGTCCTTGTTTGTGTCTTTCTCGTTTTCTGTTTTTGTCTATGATTCAGTTTCTTCTCAGACAAGTAACCTAATCACTCTGTTTTCATGTTCTGTATCTTGAGAGGAACTTTATTCTGAACCGTGAATAAAAAAACTTTGACCAGTCTCCATTTTCATGATTCGTTAACTCTTGATGGATCTAGATTTGATTACATGTAAAGAGACTCCATATGTCAAATCATTGGAATAAAATTTTTAAATCATAAGAACTTACAAAATATGCGTTTATTAATTAATATGGCTATTACAATAAAGTTTTTTTGGGAGACGGAGCCGGAGAAGAGCCACCTGAGTTTGGATTCTGGCAAAAGCCACGGAGGACATTAGCTTCCTCAGGGGTGAATCCGAGAGACGTGAGCATGGCCGGCCAACAATTGGTGGTAATGACGTCGACGGCTTCGCAACAACTAACACCAAGTTTGGTTTCGCCGTTGAGGAAGAAGAGAACAATCTCGTTAGTGCATGATTTAAGCTCATACAATGCATTCCAGCACTCCATTAATCCTCCGCTTTGGAGCCTCGCCGCTATGTTGGTTGACTCCGCCGGGAGATCTCTTCCGGAGACAGTGGAGTTTTGGAGGAGGAAGAGGAGAAGTGCAACGGTGGTGAAGAGGAAGGTGGTGGTGTTTGAAGCCATTTGTTTAATTGGTATGTGTAAGTTTGTGTGTGTGTGTGATTAGATTGGCTTGCGATGGTTCAAATTTATACTGATTATCTCTAGGTCAGTGGTGATTAAGAGTGATTGATAGTTTAACTAGTGGTGGGAAGTGGGAAAGCATCGTGAGTAAATGATAATTAAGAGTAATTAAAACAGGATTAGAGAAGCGTCTTAGGGTTTGGTGAAGAGGAGTAACGTTGCTAATTAGAATGAATACGAAAGGTTTCCTTGTAACGTAAGTAAGTCGATTTGGTGAAGTAGAAGAGCCGAGAATGCATACGAAAGCTGTTGTTGACATTTCTACTTCACAATAGACAAACAGCAAAGTGGCTGTAGTTTAGTGGTAAGAATTCCACGTTGTGGCCGTGGAGACCTGGGCTCGAATCCCAGCAGCCACATTTTTTTTTTGTAACTATTCGATGCTTAATCCAAAACGACACCGTCCTCAATAGGTATAGCTAACGAAAGGCCCAAACCTGAGTTGGGTCTCGCCTATAGTTTGGGGCTTTTGACTTTTAACGGCTCAATCATTGTGATTTATGTTAAATCGTAAGTAATAATTATTTAAACTCTCGCTATTAAACGATTTTATCATACTTAGATCACTTATTGTGGTAGTTTTTCGTTCGAACTTACGAATTTCACAGTCACGTCAAAAGGGGCAGATGATGGAGCTTCCTCTGAGCTTTAGATCTTCAAGTGGACAACTTTGTTGATTTCTCCGACAACACTTATATCCATTTCTCAAGGGGATGCTTGGGAAACAAGATACAATTAGCCTACGATTATTCTCGTTTGGTCTATACTTCTTGCTTCGATCTTGACGCTCTTGTGGGCTTAGGTAGAACAACGTGTAGTCTGAACTGTAGAAACGAAGCTTTGTTATAAGAATAACAAACAGCATCAAAGGCTTTTTTCATGGTGAAATATTTGAAGAGAAGAAGTTCGTGTTTAGAGCTTAGGCTATTCACGATGACGTGTGTTGTAATTAAACTAAGATGTGCAGTTTTTAAACCTTCTGTTTCCCTAAATCAATTCATTTATCATAATCACATATATAGCTAGTAGAGAGTTGTATTTTTCTTCATATACTTTTATGGTAAGAATCATATGTTAAAAATGAATGAATTTTAGTGTTTTCCAAATTTTACTATTCACTGACTGTGTCTGAAATCTTTCATCACAGTTGATTCGATTTGTCTACTAGAATACCATCTCCAATTAGATAAAAATCAAATATGATGTGCCAACGAAATAAATAACTTATGAAGTTTTGGAGAAAAAAAAAACCAAAACAAAAACAAAAAAATGGCATTAGAGGTTTAAAGGCAACGTTCACACACTTTCCAAACAAAAAAAAAAATGTAAATAATGATGAACTCGTGCCGTCGAGATTAGCTGGAGTGATCCTTTGGCATGAACCTCTCGTGGGTCCCACGCCACGTGGCGGCCCACGATTGATCGAAATTATTATTTTTTTTTTAAAACGAAAAAAGATTAAAAAATCAATTTTTTTTTAGTGAACTCCATGGGTTCACTAATGTAAATGACCTAAGAACATTCCCAATGGGGATGTTAGAAGATTTTTAGCACAAAAACCAAGACAAATAGTTAAAAACTCATGCTCCAAATAACATAATTAGCATCTCTTTTTGGTGGGTTGTTTGCACTATTCATGGGTCCCACCACGACGAGGCGACTTGCAATTTATGCATTGATTTTTTTTTTTGTTTTTGAGGGGTTCACCATGGTAGATGGTGTAATTGTAATTTAGTGTGATTTAGTTAACGGAATCGAACGGCTACAGAAGCCACCATGTGTCTAACAAAGGAGAAGGCTACGACTGAGATAACGACACGTGGAATAAAGCATATGGCTCGCAAGACGTGTTTATTATTCCTTATCGTATGAGCTTTGCATGGACCCCACCAAATCGTATAATTGAAGTCAAAACTCATCTCTCTTGCAATAAGGAAAGTTGTTATATTAACCACATCGAAGAAACACGGGAGTCGTTGGATCTGCCCGATAACAAAAATCTTAGGTTTGTCAATACCTTTAACGGTTCAAGATTAACTGATTAAAATACACCCTGATGCAGGTGATCAGCATGGTTTATTAATTTTAATATTTATCTTTTCTTTGAAAGTGCAATTTTTTGACAAGACACGTTCTTCTTGTAAACCGACATTGTTGTTTCCTTTTTTTTCCTTCATCGTTTAATATATTTCGTTTTTTCCTTTTTCAGGATTCCATATTTCCTTTTCTCTTCTCCTATATAAAAGACGACAAAACAAAAGGATACAAAAACAAAAACAAATAAAAACAGCAAAATTACACGTAAACGTGATCAGAGTAATCAAAAGGGAGACAAAAGATAAATCAAGAGTGTGGTGTTTTTGATTTAAAATTTTCGATAATGATGGAGGAGATGGGTTTCCGGAGGGAATCAGAGATTGTATTTTCGGAAACGGAGATGGAGGCGGCGGAGCAGCTAGTGCAGTTGAGCGAAGAGGATACCATGAGCTCTAGCAGCGGCACTATCCGGAGCGTTTCCGGTTGCGGCGGCTGCGAAGGAAGAGGAAGAGACAATACGAAGCGACAAGAAGATGCTGTTAGTTCGAAGGTTCAAGATGTTGTCGGAAAAGAGCAAAACGACGGCGTTAGGAGGAATGAAAATCTTTCGGACGGACAGAGTTTTGTGAAAGCGGTCGTGGAGACGAGGAACAAGAAGAAGAAGAAGTATCGGTCTCTCGCGAGTATCTACAGAGCGACGAAGGAGATGACGACAGATTATAGTTGATTAGTCGAAGCTGAGAATGGCTGATAATTACGTTTTAATGACGTTAGTTGAAAGCGTGCGTGTTAATTATAAGTTATCGTGCCCCAGGATTTTGTATGTAATATATTGCTATCATAGAACCTTAATTAGCGCTGAACCTCGAGGAATTAAGAAGGTACTAGAAGAAATGTAAAAAACTTTTTTACAGCAAAATGTTACTACAAGTTAAGCGTAGAAATGCATCCGAAATATCAAATTTTCCATTTGAATCCTAGGTTTTATTTTTAGTCATATACGGTTAATATATTTAAAGTGCTATCGTTGACATTGTTATCCTTTACGAATCACAAATTTTACGCAGTGCAAGGTTTAAAAGGATACCCAATGGTCTGGACAAGTAATTTCGTTTTAGCGTAATTTACATACACAATATACTCATCACAACGCACAACTTCTACGTCTAATTAGAACCAATTTTCAAATGAATTATTTCTTTTAACATCTCGTTGCGAATTTCTTATATACTAAATAAAACCCACACATCGGTATATGTTAAACTATTAAATAGAACGTTTTTTATTATGTTGTTAAAAAAAAACCACTCGGAGACGTGTTTAACGTTGATTATATGTTCTTTTAGGTTTTTATTAAAAAATTAGGATATTTAAATAACTAGCAAAGAATAACAAGTCACGACTACCTACTACAAAAACTTAATGAAAACAGAATATATATATATATATATATATGACATATTTCATAAAATATTATCATATTTATAAGTTTGGTCACAAACAATATTTAATAAAGCTATCACTATTACGTAAGTAAATAATAATAAAATCTTCTTTTCATTTTTATTATTACATCACAACCAAATAATAACGAGTTTCAAATGTTGGTAAAATTAGATAGATTGTTAAAGTATATAATTTGGGCCCATAGGAACAATTGGTTGAATCACGGAAGTCTCGTGTGTTGGGCTCACATTCAATTTAGTCATCGCTCCAATTTCTTAAAGTTTCACCAAATTAAATCCTCTATTCCATTACCTGAGTCAATTAGCTTCCCATTTGCTCAATGCACTATGTATATTCCAAGCTTTACATACATCCTCATGCTATTAAATTTGTGGATATATATTTTTATCACCACACATAACATTCTTAACCAAAAAAAACACACGCACACTTTTTATTTATAGTAAACATTTCTATAAATAAAAATGATTGTACTAAATGAGTCTTTTCAAGAAATATGGGTCAAATTGGGTCTGTCGATTTCTGGGCCCAATTAGATCACGACCGTTCATCTTGTAGGGAAGAATAAAAACCCTAATCATCGGAGACACCTCCTCTCTCTATCTGTATAAATATCTCTTCCTCTCTCATTCTTCTCTCACAGAACAGCCTGACGCGGATCTTTTAATCTTCAGCTCTGTATATTTAACCCTTGTGTTTTAGGAATTGGTTTGTTTATAGACTTGTAGTGTTTTTAGTTGTTCAATTTTATCTGCGGCTCTGTATGTTTAGTCCTATGATTCTTTATCTTAGCTTTAGGTTGATGATGATAAATCCAAAGGCTTGTTTCTCAAAACATTCGCAGTGGCCGCCTAAGGCTTTCGCCTTTCGCCGGGCTTGAGAGCTGATGATGTTCTTATCCTTCCTTGGATGTCTGAAACTTTATTTGAGAACTAATTGTTTCGATTGTTTTGATTCGTATTTGTTAATCTTTGTTTTTGATTGTGATCTGTTGATGAGGATAATCATTAAGGCTTGTTTCTCAAAACATTCGCAGTGGCCGCCTAAAGCTTTCGCCTTTCGCCAGGCTTGAGAGCTAATGCAGCTCTTATCCTTCCTTGGATGTCTGAAACCGATCATTCTTTTCTTTGTTTCGTTTATTTGTTTCATGTCGAGATTGATGATGATAAGTTTTAAGGCTTGTTTCTCAAAACATTCGCAGTGGCCGCCTAAAGCTTTCGCCTTTCGCCGGGCTTGAGAGCTGATGCTGCTCTTATCCTTCCTTGGATGTCTGAGATCTCATTTTCTCTGTCGATTGATCAGTTTCTCTCATTTGTCATTGTCTGTTCAATTAAATGTTTTTGGTTGCAGTTCTGATTTAGTGTTTACTTCATTGTTATGCTATCTTTTAAGATTTATTCTGCAGTTTCATGTGATTCAGCCCCATTATTGTGCGCTCATCAATTCTTTTAATACCATCCTTTGTTTTTTAAAATCATATTGTTTTGTTGTCCAACACGAAACATGTTTATTGTCATTACTTTCTAGTTTGGTTATAGTGTACGAGGAAGAAGAGTGTATGAGATTGTAAGGATTTGTCTGCTGCAGAAGTTTCACCGATTTTCTGACCGTGATGGTCTTGGTGCTCAAGTTTAGCTTCCTTTCAAACAACTTTCTCACACCGGGATTATATAAACATGGAAGAATTGAATTCCTAGATCGATACTATGTATTAATTATGGTAGACTATGGTCTAAGTAAAGATTGTAAACGCTTATATTTATTTGTAAAACTTTACCCAAATAACAAGTAAAAGAAAGGTTCAAAAATAACTCAATTTGAAGATAAGAGAAGTCGTATACATATTATGAGTTTCTGTCTTTATAAGATAAGTTTCTAAACTCTCTTCCCTCATTTCTTCTCGCTCTCTGAAGTTTTCTGTCACGTATCAATACGACGCTGGTTTTATATAATACTTGTTTGCATTATAAAGACTCACCCTCCAGCCAAATCCTTGCGGGTTCCTATGATAAAAATTAGTTTTACAAATTCGTGACAGCCAATCGACTACGGGAAAAAATTATAATATGAAATCACATAAAAAAATATGGTTAACAAACGACTTCATGTATGGAACTATGATAATATCGCCTTGTATATTTATGTGAAACGTACAGTAAACAGAAAAATAGTTCACATCTAACGACAATAGGAAATCATAATTTTATACATACTGAAAAAAAAAAAAGATTATAGATATGTGTGTATGTGAAACTCACAAGAAAAGTACTCTTATGTATATTTTTAAAATCTTTAACTAAACGGAACCTCTGTCTTTATTTTGTCGATTAGAAAACTTGGTCACGCTTTTCCAGTTCCACACTTCTCCATTCCATCTCTCTACTTTACCACTTTTCAGTTTTCTCCTTTTCCCCCCTAATTTTAGCTCATGTGCTTCACTAAACTTGTGAATAAGGTAAATAAAAAATGTAAATTATTAAAAACTAGTTTTAAAATAGTTTAATTTTTAACATAAAACAATATTCTTGATTTTTTTGTAACTGTTTGGACAAAACGGAGCAATGCGATATAGTGGAGTTGATGTACGAGTTGAGTATTAAGACATTAATCAATAGACTATAACAGTGACACATTTGTATTTATCTATTCAAACTATAAATATTGTTTTATTGTTCCTAACGTCAAAAGATGCTATGAAGTTCGAGTTTTCGAATTTTGTACGGGCGTTATAAAGCCACAAGACAAAGGGGGTTAGACTTAGATCCCACATTAATAAGCCATACAATAAATAAATAAACATAATCAGTAACTCAGATTACATATAAATGTTATGTTAATTTATTCCTCACTTCGATTTAGATCCACTTTGCAGTTGTGCCTCACACTATCAATCCACCTCCAAAGTGGGTGGGGTCTCGAGATTTTTTATTCAATAAATATATAATTTCAAGCAGAGAAAAAAACTAAAAAATTTTTTTTAAAGAATTTAAAGTAGCTGTAAGAAAGTCTTCAATATCCATTTAACTATTTTCCATTTAAAATATCATGTAATCGTCCTTTAAGAAGAAAATAATTTGTTTCTCTTTTTTTTGGTCAGAAATTTGTTTGTCTTGCTTATATTATTAAATTTCTGTGAAATTGATTAATTTATCATATCTCATACAAATGATGATTCAGTAGTTATTATTACTAGATCACACTTTTATAATGAAAACTTTAAATGATCCCATAAAACCATATAAATCTATGCGTGGAATTTTTTTAACAAATAATAGAAATTTTATATATGCAAGATAATCCAGTAAAGAAAAAAACATTATTTTTCAAATGTATTTGGGTGAATATTAAACTATTTAACAGTTTTGTTAAATTATTTAATTCGTTTCGTGGAATTTGCTTAAAGAAGAAAGCGAGGGAAATAAAAAGATAAAAAAAAACTTAAAAAGAGAAAAGATTCTTCTCACTCTCCTTCCTCTCTCTCTCTCTTAAATGTCAAGAAGGAGACTCTTGAGGGAGAAGAAGTCCATAACTGAAAATAAAAGAAAATAAAGCAACGCAAGAGAGAAATATCACTCCACCACGGTTTCTATCTCTCTCGATTCATGTTGATTTAGCCTTTCTTCGCCTTCTTCTGCTCCAACGCCGCCGTAAACATCTCCTCGGAAGTAACAGCGATCCGCCGTCTTGTTTGTCGTCTTCAATAGCTCGCTTCTTTCTGCTATCTGGTAAATTTCTTTCTCTGTTCTCGATTCATTGTCTGAGTATTGGATCTGATTTGAATTGCATAGTTAGAGCTATGTTCATCCTGGGATTTTGAGATAACGAAAGCTCCTTCGATTCGTTTCCGTTTTCTCTGGATCTAAAGCCCTTTTCGTATCGTTAAATTGTCGAAATCGATGTAGAAACAGCTAAAACAATTTATTTACATTTCGCTTTTGATGATTGATCATTGGATCTACTTGATTCTACTCTTTCTATTGATTGTTTCGTCGAAAAATTAGCTCTGAAATTTGAAGATTGAAATCTGCAGAGATCTGTTAATAAGAATGACTGCAACGAGCAAGACGGATCGAAAAGCGGCTTTAGACATTGCGTCATGGCTATTCAATGTAGTTACTTCCGTTGGAATCATCCTCGTTAACAAAGCCTTGATGGCTACTTACGGCTTTAGCTTTGGTCAGTCTTTTCACCATTTCCTTTATATAGTCAACGTAGTTTGACTTGTTTGATTGAGAGATCTGTTTCTAATTTCTGAACACAGCTACGACATTGACCGGTTTGCATTTCGGAACAACTACATTGTTGACAACCTTTTTGACATGGCTTGGTTATATCCAACCTTCTCAGCTTCCCTGGCCTGATCTTTTAAAATTCGTTTTGTTTGCAAACTTCTCCATTGTTGGGATGAACGTGAGTCTTATGTGGAACTCTGTCGGATTCTACCAGGTCAGTCCTTTTTATTCTTGATGCCGACTTCCTTTCTTTTGAGTGTACAATTATTCAGAAGATCTTGAAACGATTGTGCTCAAATTGCAGATTGCGAAGCTGAGTATGATCCCGGTTTCTTGTTTTCTAGAAGTTGTTCTTGACAATGTCAGATATTCAAGAGATACAAAGCTTAGCATTTTGTTAGTTCTCGCTGGTGTTGCTGTCTGTACTGTAACCGATGTTAGTGTCAATCTCAATGGATTTCTCGCTGCCGCTATAGCTGTTTGGAGCACTGCCCTTCAGCAGTATGTAAGTCGATATATATTGTATGTCTGAATTTTTTAAAATCTACTGTTAATATATGGAACAGATATTGGTTAAATTCATCATGTTATTCTGATCACTGTCCACAATTTCATCATTTATTATCTAATTGGGCTTGTAAAACTGAATCAGAAACTTGATTTTTAACAATTATTTCTTCATTTTGCAGTATGTACACTATCTACAGCGGAAATATTCGCTTGGTTCGTTTAATTTACTGGCGCATACCGCTCCAGTACAAGCTGCATCATTGTTGTTGGTCGGACCATTTCTAGACTACTGGTTGACTAACCAAAGAGTGGATGCATTCAACTTTTCGTTCATATCTGTGGTAAAGTTTCTCCTCTGTTTCTTTAAAGAAGCCATCAATGATTCTAATGATGCATTGTTCCTCCATTTGATATTGAAAACCTAGTTTTGCCCGCGATCAGGATTTTGAACATGGGAGTAGTGTAGTAGTAGTCATGCCAATTTGCATGTGATCGGTTTCAAGAACTGATGATGTCCTGTTATAGGCTTTTAGTAGTTACATTTGAGCCCTGCTAAACCTCCTCTTTTTGGGCAGTTCTTCTTGGTACTCTCGTGCAGTATTGCGGTCGGGACAAATCTCAGCCAGTTCATTTGTATCGGAAGGTTCACGGCAGTGTCGTTCCAAGTACTTGGTCACATGAAGACAATTCTGGTTTTAGTTTTGGGGTTCACTTTCTTTGGCAAGGAAGGTTTAAACGTACAAGTAGTACTCGGGATGCTCATTGCAATCCTGGGAATGATTTGGTACGGGAATGCATCTTCCAAACCGGGCGGTAAAGAGCGTCGTAGCCTCTCTATTCCCATAACAAAGGCACAGAAACTCAACGGTTTATCTGATTCTACCGAATCTGATGAAAAGGTCTAAAAGAGAGGAGGTATCGCATATAGACATAGTCACAAAAAACTCAGATACAAAACGGTAGAGAGTATCAGAAGGGATCTTTATAAACAAAAAGTGGTTTTAATTATTTAATTTACAGAACTATAATTTATTTTCTTACAAAGCTTATTTTCTGTTATTTTTTTGTTAATCCTTTCTCTGACCTTTGCATTTTGCATTGTTTTTTTTTGGTCTAATTCCCTCAAAAGAAACATCATCCATACGAATAATAATAAAATCTCAATTTTAATTTTTTGTCCTTTCATCATGTATCATCGTTACCTGCACAATACATTTTTCGAAGGTTTTCTTAAATAACGTTAAGATTTATCCATGGATTCATTAATAAGTTATGTATCATAATAAAAAGAAAAAGCTGCGTCCAAAAGGAACTGAACATGGTGCTTGCGTAATCTAAGTTTTAAGCACATGCATGGGCTCACACTCACCCCTTTAATCGCCGGGTTTTAAGGTTATTGATTGCATTATTATTTGTTTATTTTGAAAAGTCTCTGATGTCAAAAAAATAATAATTCAAAAGTCTCTTTAAAATTTGTAAGACAGAGAGCGAAAGTGAAAAATAAACGAGATTACACACGTGTGGGTGCGGAGAAAACAGAATTGCTTACGTGTGCATGTAGAGTTAAAACGGGATCTCTATTCTCACGTGCATCTGTTTATTTGACGTGTGATTGTTTGAAGGACAAGAATGTGTGACTTTCTTTTTCTTTTTCTTTTTGGAAACAAATTCCAGTTGTGAGGGTGAGTGAAAGCCCACACGAACATTCCCAACCTAAAAAAAAAAAAGAAAGTGTATTTATATAAGACCTAAATTTCTTTCAAATACTAAAACATACTCCCTGGTTTCAATAGATAGATAATTTTGCTTAAAAGCACACGGATTAAAAAATTTTAACTTTTGCTAACACAAAGTATAAAACGTTTATTTTGTCTACAATGCACACTAGGCCGACTCTAGATATTGATTTCATATGGGTTTGGGGTCCTGAATTAGTTTGATGCAACATTATATAAGTTGGCCTTAACAATTGGGCGTTAAATGTTTTTGCTGCAAACAACTCGAAGAAGAATTAAAACCTCAGCTTCCATTGACCAAAAAAACCTCTAGATTTTTCCAAGCAAAGCAAGTACTACGATTTACATATATTATTAATATGCTAATATGCATGCGTAGAATTAATCTTCATTTTATTTTAAATTTCTTTGAATTATATAAAATAAATCAGCTACACCTAACGAAAATCTGTCTCGTAATAAAATTAAAGAAGTAGGCAGCAAGAAAAATATCAAAACCATAAGTTGGGAGAGAGTGATGGTCAGAAGACGACATATCAACGTGTGAAAATAAGGCGACGTCATTAACCCGAAGCGGACACGAGCACGTGTAGTTTCTTAGGTCCGTTGGGACATACACACGACACCTATCATCATCAATCACCCACTCCACAATGGTAATTCCTTTGCTAATTATTAATTTCAATTCGATTTTAGGAGATGATGAAACGAGTCTTTCATTTTTCACACAAAAATATCATTAGTTTAAACAAATTTTAGCCATTAAAAATTATATCATAGAATATAAATGGTAATATAGGGGACTTTTGTATTCGTATAGCTCAAGGAGCAGTTTTGTCACTAGATTTACGGTTAGATACTGATACGGTTTGATACATTAGATTTACCGAAGCATAAGAAAAAGAAAAAGAAAACTAGCAATTATTTTACCAGGTTAATCCTGCCCGTTGATACTGATATCAATGGCTGCAATTGGTTTAATAAGACCATTTCCTTCACCGCTAACATTTACGAACGCCATTGTTAATCACATTCAGCACCTAAGGTGCGTGAGTATTAGTCTTATATTAGCATGTGTAAAGATGTGTCAGAGGGGATAGAGAGAGCATGGTTGTTTCAGTCTCATTGACGTGGGAGAGATAACAACTCTTTTTTGTTTCACATTCCTGTTGAGTCAACTCGAGAGTGAATAATTGAGAAAGTAATACGACATGTCGATGATTGCATAATGTTTGTGTCGACTTGGGATTCAAAGGGCACAATCTCCCTCTCTGAAATTACTATAATACATGTCTCACTTACACTAAAAGATATCCTCC
This sequence comes from Anastatica hierochuntica, assembly GCA_900406275.1. NCBI lineage: Eukaryota > Viridiplantae > Streptophyta > Magnoliopsida > Brassicales > Brassicaceae > Anastatica > Anastatica hierochuntica. The sequence continues at coordinate 16,330 of OVAN01004346.1, forward strand.
TTTAGCTAAACTTCAAGAAAGGTATAAGTTGGATAACTTAAGGAATTAGAGCATCAATGCTCATTAACAAACTTTGGTTCGACCCTATCGAGATACAAAAATCTTAGTTGAGGTTAAGTTGAAAATTGCATTTTCTCGAAGAGTAGCACTTAAAATGAAAACAGGGTATATCCATCGTCGCTGTCAACTGCTTATGGTTGTCGTTAGTTTGCCCGAATTGTGAACATTTAGGTCACATAGCTCATAGATGCTTAAATCTCCATCTGATCCCAAACAACAAATCTTCTCAATTGACGACACTAAAGGAAGCTAATAGTTCCCATGACTTGCCCACAATGTCTCTCGTTGGAAAGTTCTGCGGTTCCAAATCACTCAACATTGTTAGTTTCAAGTGTTGGACTGAAAAATGTATCTATTGATCATCGATGTAGCATTATTCTACATGAAGGAAGTGACATTCTTGCATCAACCAATGACTTCAAGGTTACTCATGCAACAGATGTTGCTTTTAAGATTGAAGAGCAACGAGACGAATCCATCATCGTCCCTTCCACCTCAATAGAGACTGTGAACACCACCATAAATTTCTACGGCCATCCAAGGTCTATTGTATCAGATATAATTACTCATGTCATGAAGGTATTCGCGTGTATCTCTCTTTTGAATTTTAAGGTTATCTTAACTTTATCTCAATGATTTTTCTAGTATTCTAATAAAAAACCTCTTATAAAAAAAAGAGTTTAAATATCATTCACTTTAAAATTTAACACAAATTTGACACGTAATATAACTATAACTTTTTAGATAATATTACTAAGTTAGATTTTGAAATGTGACGACTTAATAATAATTAATATAAATTTTTAGTATTAACTATCTATGTCTAAAAGAAGACAAAATAGCAAAAAAGAAGAGAAGCAAAGAATAAAAGTATTAGCTTATGGAATCCATCCCCTAACTGTACGTTAATTAAACACATCTCACTTACAGACAAATACTCCATTTCTTTTACTAAACTATACAAAATCTGTTGAGCTTAAAGATTATTGCGATGCCATCATCTTAGATTTTTTTTCAAAACATATAATAATTAAAGCTAGTATTATTATTTTTATGGTTCAACTAAAACTAGTAATGTTTGTTTGCATCTATGGTCGAATTCGAAATTAATATTATTTTAATAATAGTAATCAGAAGAAGAGGTAACATGGCATGTGAGTGCAAGCCGTGACCACTCTTCCCTTAACCATTTTGATTTGATGAAATATTACATTCTTCCATCTTCCTTCTTCTGCCTTTTGTCTCTCTTCTCTCTCTCTCTCTCTTCACTGAAGCTTTTCAAAATCTCTCTCTAGAGCTTCTACTTCCTCTCTAATGGTGGAACCAATACCCTAGATTCCCCTCTCACCCTCTCTACTTCCCCACCTTTTCTCTGAAAAGCTGTGAGAATGAAAACTTTATCAAGCTTTTTTCTCATTGTAACGATTCTCTTCTTCTCTCTTTCCTTTCAAGCTTCACCATCTCGGTTTTTGTACAGAGAAATCCATCAGCTCATAAGCTTCAAAAACTCCCTTCCTGACAAAAATCTCCTCCCAGACTGGTCTCCCAACAAAAACCCTTGTACCTTCGATGGCGTGACTTGCCGAGACAACAAGGTCTCTTCCATTAATCTCAGTTCCAAGCCTCTCAATGTCGGATTCAGTGCCGTGGCTTCATCTCTCATGTCTCTCTCCGGAATAGAGTCTCTCTTTCTCTCAGACTCCCACATCAATGGCTCCATTTCTGACGGCTTAAAGTGCTCTGCTTCTCTCACCAGCTTGGATCTATCGAGGAACTCTATTTCAGGTCCTGTATGGAGCCTTGCTTCTTGCTCCGGTCTGAAATTTCTTAACGTCTCCTCCAATACCCTCGATTTTGCCGGGAAAATTTCAGATTGGTTGAAGCTAAGTAGCTTGGAAGTTCTGGATCTCTCCTCGAATTCGCTCTCCGGTTCCAACGTCGTCGGCTGGGTTCTCTCCGGCGGCTGTGGAGAGTTGAAGCACTTGGCCATTAGTGGAAACAGAATCAGTGGAGACGTTGATGTTTCTCGTTGCCCGAATCTCGAGTTCCTCAATATTTCCTCTAACAATTTCTCCACTGGGTTTCCATCTCTTGGAGAATGCTCTGCTCTTCAACATCTCGACATCTCCGGGAACAAATTATCCGGCGATTTCTCCCGTGCTATCTCCTCCTGCACCGAGCTCAGGTCGTTGAACATCTCCGGTAACAAATTCGTCGGACCTATTCCACCACTGCCGCTCAAAAGTCTCCAATACCTATCTGTGGCCGCGAACAATTTCACAGGCGAGATCCCGGAGTTTCTCTCCGGTGCGTGCGATACGCTCACCGGCCTCGATCTCTCCGCAAATAATTTATACGGCAGGGTTCCTCCTTCCCTCGGCTCTTGCTCTATTCTTGAAACACTCGTGTTGTCGAGTAACAACTTCTCCGGCGAGTTGCCGATGGACACGTTACTGAAGATGAGAAGACTCAAGGTACTCGACCTGTCTTTCAACGAGTTTTCCGGTGAATTACCAGAATCGCTGACGAATGTATCCGCTTCACTGCTAACGTTAGATCTCAGCTCCAACAATTTATCGGGTCGGATTCTTCCAAATCTCTGCCGAAACCCTGAAAACACTCTCCGGGAGCTTCACCTTCAGAACAATGGATTCACCGGAAAAATCCCACCGACTTTAAGCAACTGTTCGGAGCTGGTTTCGCTTCACTTGAGCTTCAACTACCTCTCCGGGACAATTCCTTTGAGCTTAGGCTCTCTATCGAAGCTTCGAGATCTAGAGTTATGGCTGAATATGCTAGAAGGAGAAATCCCTCAGGAGCTCATGTATCTCAAGACCTTAGAGACTCTGGTTCTTGATTTCAACGACTTAACCGGTGAAATTCCCTCCGGTTTAAGAAACTGTACCAATCTGAGTTGGATTTCTCTGTCGAATAACCGGTTAACCGGTGAGATTCCAAGCTGGATCGGCCGGTTAGAGAATCTGGCCATCCTCAAGCTCAGCAACAACTCCTTCTACGGAAACATTCCGGCTGAGCTCGGTGACTGTAGAAGCTTAATCTGGCTTGATCTCAACACCAATTTCTTCAACGGCACGATTCCTGTGGAAATGTTCAAACAATCCGGCAAAATCGCGGCGAATTTCATCGCCGGCAAGAGATACGTTTACATCAAAAACATTGGGATGAGTAAACAGTGCCACGGAGCTGGTAATTTGCTTGAGTTTCAAGGAATCAGACAGGAGCAGCTTGATCGAGTTTCGAGTAGAAACCCTTGTAATTTCACCAGAGTCTATCGAGGTCTCACTTCGCCGACGTTTAACAACAATGGCTCCATGATGTTTCTCGACCTGTCTTATAACAAGCTCTCTGGCTATATACCCAAGGAGATTGGTTCCATGGCATATCTGTTTATTCTCAATTTGGGCCATAACTTTCTCTCTGGTTCGATTCCCGACGAGGTCGGTGATCTCAGAGAGTTGAACATTCTTGATCTTTCAAGCAATAAGCTCGACGGGATGATCCCTCCGGCTTTGTCAACTCTTACTATGCTGAATGAAATTGATTTCTCTAACAATTTGTTATCTGGTCCAATCCCTCAGACGGGCCAGTTCTTGACTTTTCCACCGGCTAAATTCTTAAACAATCCTGGTCTTTGCGGTTATCCGCTACCTCGTTGCACCGGGAATGCTGACCGGGTTTCTCACCATTCTAGATCTGACCGCAGGAGACCTGTGTCTCTTGCAGGTAGTGTGGCGATGGGATTGTTGTTCTCTTTCGTGTGCATATTCGGGCTGATCCTTGTTTTTAGAGAGATGAGGAAGAGAAGGATGAAGAAAGAGATGGAATTGGAGACATATGCCGAAGAGCATGGAAACTCTGGCGATAGAACCGCTAACAACACGAATTGGAAGCTGACAGGTGCGAAAGAAGCCTTAAGTATCACTCTTTCTGCTTTCGAGAAGCCATTGCGAAAACTCACGTTTGCGGATCTTCTTGAGGCCACAAATGGTTTCCACAATGATAGTCTGATTGGTTCTGGTGGGTTTGGCGATGTTTACAAAGCGGTTTTGAAAGATGGAAGTACGGTGGCTATCAAGAAACTGATTCATGTTAGCGGTCAAGGTGACAGAGAGTTCACGGCAGAGATGGAAACCATCGGGAAGATCAAACAACGCAATCTTGTTCCGCTTCTTGGTTACTGCAGAGTTGGAGAAGAGCGGCTTCTTGTGTATGAGTTTATGAAGTATGGAAGTTTGGAAGATGTTTTACATGACCCGAAGAAAGCGAGAGTGAAACTAAACTGGTCCGCACGACGAAATATCGCAATGGGAGCAGCTAGAGGGCTTGCCTTTCTTCACCACAACTGCATTCCGCATATAATACACAGAGACATGAAGTCAAGCAATGTACTGCTGGATGAACACTTGGAAGCTCGGGTTTCGGATTTCGGAATGGCAAGAATGATGAGCGCGATGGATACACATTTAAGCGTCAGTACATTAGCTGGTACACCAGGATACGTTCCTCCTGAGTATTACCAAAGTTTCAGGTGTTCAACAAAAGGAGACGTCTATAGCTACGGCGTGGTCTTACTCGAGCTACTCACGGGTAAACGGCCAACGGATTCGCCAGATTTTGGAGATAATAACCTGGTTGGATGGGTGAAACAGCATGAGAAACTGCGGGTTAGCGATGTGTTCGATCCTGAGCTTATGAAGGAAGATCCAGCACTAGAGAGTGAACTGTCACAGCATTTAAAAGTTGCGATTGCGTGTTTGGATGATCGGGCTTGGAGGAGACCGACTATGATACAAGTGATGGCGATGTTTAAGGAGATACAGGCAGGGTCAGGGATAGATTCGCAGTCGAGGATCAGATCAGCAGAGGGGGGAGGACTCAGTACAATACAGATGGTTGACATGAGTATTAAAGAAGTTCCTGGAGAGAAATAATGGAAGTTAGAAACAGAGGCAAGGCAGATTCTTTGAACATAACATCAATCATCTAAGGATTAGTCCAATTTTTCAACTGTAAATTTTAGTTTTTCAACTATGTTACAAATGTGTATATGTATGTTGTTTAGACATAAGACGGATGTCTTTGTTTGGTCGAATTTGGGGGGAAACACTTTGTAAATATACAATTTTTTGTAATTTGTGGGTGTTAGTAATAGTACTATTTTTTCACGACAAATGCAGTATCCATCTACCACATTCGGTGCAAGTTTATACTGTAATATATAATAAAGTTTTAAACTATGATACGGATACGGATACGTGCATTCACACACCATGTATATGTATATATTAAGCGACATTTATGTAGACAAGACACTACGAGGCGCGCGTGTGAATATACAGTAAAGACATGCTCTTAAGGAAGAGAGAGAAGAGATGAGTTGCTTTCAATCAAAACACGCGCCACTGTGGTAGGTATGGAGCACGTGAGCCGCCGTGCATGCAAGCTGTTCTTGTCGGGTATCTCCTCTAACAACTCTCATTCCGCCGTGGGCCGCCGTCCTTTTCATGTCTCCACCCAATTCACCTCTTCCTCTCTCATATCTCTCCCACGTCTTAATTTAATTGTTTTTTTGTTAAAGAATAATTAAATTATTATCTTCCTAATACATATTCTTAATTTTTTTCCTTTATTTTTTGAGAAGCCCACTAAGTTCCTACCTAAAGCCCATTAAGTTATTTGCTTACGGTCCACTAAGGTACAACATTTTTAGGTAGATATTCCGATACTTCATAACTACATTACAACATTCGCTCTTGGAATCTCCGTTTGTAATTAACATTATCGTAAATGGATACGTGTTTTTTTTTTTTTTTTTTTGGGGCACAAATGGATACGTGTTTAAAAGTATAAATATTTACATATCCGCAGAATATAACTACACAGTCATGATATAGAGTTTAGTCTACAAAGACTACAATTATAATTTCAATGAGACGCCGTTATATCATAATTTCTTTAAATATGGACAAAGTAATATTAAACAAACGCAACGAAACAATATTATAAGGAGTAAATTCCAAAAACTACACCGATTTAAAATAGCATAAATAAACTTTATGCTAGAAAGGAACAGTCCCATATGGGTGTTAATTAAACGGTTCTTTCACAACCGACTATGACTGACCATAGTATATATTACGCACCGCCTCAACCCAAAAACCATAGATGTAAAAACATCATACCTATTTCCTAACATACATTTGTAGTTACTATGCTTTTATTAAGGTATTGATTAATATCATGATAATTAGTCTGAGACCAGATTGGTTAATTTTAATATTGGTTGATTAAAGGAAAAAGGAAAATGAAATCACCAGAAGAAGTTAGAGAGAAGAGAGTTGTGAGAGGAAGAGAGAGATTCGTCATCGAGATGACTAGAAGGAGAGTGAAGATGTCTTCCCTCGTAAGTAGTTATTACCATTCTTGGGTCATCTGCTAATCTCTCCACTCTCTTTTTCACCTTACACTTGTCTTGTGTGCATCTGTAATAGCTCCTGTCATTTTGCAAACAACAAAAATAATTAGCTAATCTTATAACTAAACTTATTATCAAGACATGGTTGATGGCATTATAACTAAACAATGGCATTATTCATCCGGGTGTCTAGTTCTATGAAACTAGTCCACAAAAACAGTTTCTTATTCTGAAGAAAAAAAATTCATGTTTTAAAATCATATTCATATGTATCTTACATATCCTAAAGGTGCATATCTACTCATGGGAAACAATTAGTGGTTGAGCTTAGATTAGTTCATCTAGAATGAGATAAGTTCCTAACTGAATTATAGTGCTATTTTCAAGCATTCATTAAGGCAATCAAAGGAACTTTTTATTAGTGAGCTCATTATAGAACTTTACAAAAGAACTAAAGTATATAACTTTGAAGAACTATACCAATTACCCAAACAAAAATCATTACTAGTAAATGTCAAATGTCAACTTGAGAGAGAGAATCTTAAGGAAAGCCCCATATGTCTCACATTGTTCCAGATACTGCTCAAATGCTTCTACATGAAAATTAAACACCAGAAAATTTTACCAATAATTATCTGATTCATTACCATAGTATCCTAATGCAACTTTTAGTCCATACAAAATAATTCTTAAAAGAGGCTACACATTTCAACCAAATGAATAATATAACAAACATCTACCAATCCAAGTCTGTAAAGTCTCAATGATAAATCATTATTAACTCTAGGACAATGATGAAGGACACAGTGAACTAAATAACACATACATCACATTTAACTAAACCACTATTGAAATAGAGACAAAACCAAATTCAAGTAATTATAAGCCAATTAAGGTTAAATGAGAGAAGGAAAAAAAAAATCTAACCTGGGATGTTGGGTGTTTTTGACAACTTTCTGGCCATACTTTCTCCATCTATATCCATCATCTAAGACATCGATCTCGCTAAGTGTCTTGAAACAAAACCGAGGTTCTCTCACTTTTCTTCTTGTCTTGAGCTTCTTCATTTTCGGAGAAGACACTACCCCCGACGATGCCATAGTGTCGTGTTTACGGAGGGGAGTATCATGATGATGGTGGTCATCATAACCATCAATCCCATCACCATTGTCATCGCCAACATCATCATCATTATCATCTACATCAATCTCGCTTCCGTGGTTGTTTTTCTTGCTGTATCCGTCCCCTGCTTGTTCACTCCGTGCCCTAATCAACATTAATTAACACAATGCAATATAATATAAAGTAGATGTATCACGTGTGCATGGTCCTCTGTACAAATTTTTAAATCAAAATTTAGGCGTTACACTTAAAATAAGGGTATGCATATGTATAAGCGTGTGCAATTAAATAACATATATGACGTGTGCTGAGTGTATTTACGAAAAGGATTAAAACACTTTAAATTGTTATGAGGGTATCCTAGTACAACTAATTTATATATGTGAAAATTTCCTAACAAAGACTATCGATCTTATGCTACCAAAGAAAAATAGGAGATTTGCTATCTTATGGTTATAGTTATAGAGAATATAAAGATGGATCTTTAGAAACCTTTTATTTTCTTTTTGCATAAGGGTACATACTTACTTAGAGGCTCTATCTCGATTACGTTGGAAGTAACTTACCATCGGTTTGGAGATGGTCTGGCGGATGATATACCGCCGGTGAGACGATGATGATCGAGATTTACAATAGCATCATGATCATTGCTTTGCTTAGCTGATGATAAAGACGAGATTAGGGTTTCGGGGAGATTCGCCATGAGATTGATGGGATCTTGAGAAGGAGTTACGAATGAGGAAAGGTTATTGTGAAGGAGAGAGTTTATGGATGGATGACCTAGAAATGGAGACATAAGGTGAGAAGGAGGAGATGATGAAGATAAGGTGTGATTAGGGAAAGAGAAGAAGAAACCTAGATGGTTAGTATTGTTAGGGTTTATGATTGTCTGTGAATCATCAAAGAAGCTTGTTCCTTGGTTTACAGTTCCCATCTCTCTCTTTCTTTTATGCTAAAGCTTGAAGAACTGTGCTTGTGTGTGTGAGAGAGAGAGAGTTTGGTTTCGATCAGAGGTGAGACATCCATCCATGTGATGTGTTTCAATTGATATATAAATGTTGGAAAACGAAAAATTACAGGTGGGTCCTCTCGGATTGGTTTTGTTGGAAGCTTATTTATTTTTATGTGATTAAAAGCTAATTTGTCTATTATTCGCCTAGTTTTGATATACTATAATGGTGATATGTGTGTATTTTATGTTGATAAAGTTTAAAGTTTCTTGTTTCTACGTGCAAAACTTTTACAACGCTTAAGATTTTGGATCAACCAAAAAGACTTACAATTGTATTTTACAACTTTTTTTTTGTTCGTGGGATGGTAGTACATTAATACGTAATATTTTTAGGTGGTTATTAATTAATACTTATTTTATATCACAGCAAATGAAAAGTAAAATTAAATTACTCAATACTTGCAACGTTGGCTTAAACATAACAAACCGTAAATCTTGGGTCAAACTAGGAGTAATTACAGATTCGAGAATCCAAACTATGCGTTATTATGAGCAAAATATCGTCATGACAAAAAAAAAGCAAAAATGGAGGAAGAGAGAAAGAGAAGAATAAAGCAGAAAACGCGTCAGGGGCACTCGAGAGATGAAGAGGTAGTGGGATTTAACGCCGTGTCGCTTGAACGGCAGCCACCTTTCCTCCCTTTTTTTTTTCTGGTCACGGCCTCCCGTCCTTCGAACGATGTTTATGTTTTTAGCCTAATAACAAATAGTTTCTTTCGACAAAGACAGGCTTGGAGTTCGAACTTGCCTACTTACTCTTCTCCGACATTTATGTGTTATGTTCTAAAAATCTTGTTTTATGTATCTATTTATTTCTAAAAAAAATCCAATTACACAATAAATTTCTAGTAATATTTTACGCGCGTCAAAAATAAAATGCTGGAATCCTGAAACATATTTCTATTATTTCCTCTAGCAGTTTCGCGTTTGAAGATCTATGATGTGAAGATCACTCACTAGTGGAATATTTTCATAATGAAAAATGTTAACAAGAGTACTAAGTTTTAGGGAGTAGTTCGGCTAAGAGCATCTCCAAAAACAAACTTCGGTTTGAAGTTTCTAAAACTTTATATTTGCAGTTTTGAGTTGTTTCTCTCCAAAAGCAAAACTTCAAATATAACTTTAAAA
>OVAN01004347.1:0-26086 GCA_900406275.1 Anastatica hierochuntica
CAGGTTCCTTCACGGAAGTTGTTGGATTCGCTTCTCCCATGTCTCGAGTTCGGCGAGCATCTGTCTGTATGATCTTCGTCTTCTCTGCCTCAGGAATCGCTCTTCCTACAGCTTTGATACCAACTAAAGTTTCGTGAAGATCACACAGGCGACCTCTGTATTACGCTCTGTCGCAGTCTCTGTATCTTCTCCTGTTATAGATTTGTGAAGCACACGATATCACAGCTTTGATATCTTATACTTTCTCCAGAACTTTGAAACCAAAGACACAAATTATTAATCTCTCTTTGTATCGCATAACACAAGAATTAAGAAACAACTTTTTCTTATTAAGCTCAAGGAAAATCGCTCAAAACCTAAAGCTCTCTTAATGTTCTACCACATAGTCTTGAACACAACTCATTCAAAGACTTATATAGTTTCTCTAACATATCTATTTTCCTAAAGAGAAAAGGAAAACAACTTATTTCCCAATCCTAGAAAAAAGGAAAAAATCTTTTGAACCAATCTTAAACCTAAACCGATTTGTTTTTGGTTCCTTTGGTTCGGAACAATTGAAGACTAACCAACATACAAATCTTGAGAGCCAAGATTTTTTCTGTACTTAAATAATTACTTTTTCAATTTTTATACTTCATAGATTTATGTGAAACCCAGATGAAACTGTCAAGGAGTAAGAGTTCTATAAGTAGAGGGTTTTTAACTCTCTTTTACAAATATAATCATAGTTGTAGAAGTTAAAGAGCAATGATGAATACGATAAAAGTAGAAAATAAGTAAAAAGATAATGAATTTAAAGTTATTAAAACATTAAAGACTGAATTATGAGCAGTAGAGTTATTGAAAACTACAAAAGATGTGACACTTCAAGGGAACTAGTTAGTGTCGGTAGATGTGTAAGCAACAATATAAATAATTGAAAATTTTCTTCTATAGATTTTAATTAAAAATACAAAAATTTAATTTTCTCTTTCTCAAAAATATCATTATTTTTTCTGAAAAAAAACCACAACCAATTGATTTTTTTTTCCAAAAGTTTAAAATTTGGATTTATGTTTAGTATTCTAGATTTAGAACATTTATCTGATCAACCATATTTACAGTTTGAGGTTTATTTTTAATGGTTTAAAATCTAGTATCGGTTTTGTGGTGTTTTATAAATAAAAGAAATAGTAGTGTCTTGAACAAACATACTGATGATATTTTTTAAAACGAAAAATTTTAAATTTAGGGCTCTATTTTATTTATTAAACACTATTTTCATGTTTTAAATTATTTTGGCGACGAAAAGGAGCTTTAGCCTAGTGGCAAACTGTCATCTCCTTAAGTACAGAGTCGTATTCGAACTTCGGCATTTGCTATGTGCGAGTATGTCCCACGTGTGGTTTTAAAGACCAGCGGATCGGTCAGTTGTGATCCGAATCCCTTATATAGAATTAAAAGATTACCGGATCGATCCGTTATGATTTGGATTACCGGAAAAAAAAAATTATTTTGGGGTTCGATTTATTATTTGCTCCGCAAAGTAAAGCAACATTTCTTTGTTTTTCCCGTTGGTTTTGAATTATTTTAAATCACAATATCAAAAGGAAGATCTTTCTTGATTTTGCGATAATAGAAAAAGCATGAAAAGTTAAATCGTTCGTAGTCATAGACGACATCCATCAAAGTCTGTGTAAAACTGTAATGCTACTTAATATATTTTTATAGGTTTAGGTTTTGATTTGTTCTTTTTGCTTAGCTTTGTTTAGTTAAAGTACTTTTCATTTGTCTGGCTAGTGGCTGCATTGGTTAAAGCCTGAAACTAAAGACCTGATCCCTTGAGTCACAAACACCTTTTACTAATAAGTCACAAACACATCTAGATTTGGTTAGCTAGACATTGAAAATATATATTATTTATAAGCTATCATCATTTTTTTTGACGTTGTCAAGAGCTATCATCATTTAGAAGCGGTATTTGGTTCTTTGGTTTCTTAAACCATATTAAAACTGATAGACTTTTGGTTTTGTTCGAATTCGGTTCAAATTGGAAAAGTATCCATTTAGATATAAACTTTTGATACTTTTAGATATTTTTTTGAATGCTTCTGCTTCTTATCGGTTGCCCGTAATATTTCAATTCAGTTCTAATTCTTTCAATTATAAAAAATTAGAATCGTTTAAGTCTTTTTAAAATTTTTACGGTTTCGGTTCGGTTTTAGTTTCGAGTCTTCGATTTAATTTTTCAGTTCTGAATAATTATAACTTGCCAAGTCCTAATCATAATATAAATATGATGAATACTTGCATCTAGGGTGGATTAGCCACAGCTAAAAAAAACCTTATTTGGTGGATTGACACCATCTTTTTATTACTTTGTAAACTAGATTATTTTTGGTCATCCATTTCTCCACTCTCTCCCTTGGCAAGTAAATGTATAGTTTTTATTCTTCTTTTATTTTTTATATGTTATATTTTTTTAATATTAATTTTCTTCTATCTAACCGTTCGCACTCCTTTTTCTTAATTTATAACTTTTAAAACATGTAAAAGTTAACTTTCCCATATCTAAAAAATCTATATTTTGGGTTTTAGTATATGAGCAACCAAATTTACAATCTCTACCCTATTTTTTCTTTCTTTTTTTTCCTTTTTAACATGTTAGGGACAAAAAAAAAGTAAAAACCTCCTCATATTTTATTACTTTTTTTTGCCAAAACCAAAAAAAAAAATAGTAGTTTTTTGGTTATTTGAACAATTTAACCTTCCATATTATATTATAGGCAGTTGAACTAATTCTATTTATAATAGCACAACTATTTGCGTGTATATTAGCTCTTTGGGAGACAAAAAAAGTTAAAACAAAAATCTCTGCAGTGTTCTGACAAAGAACACGTTTACTTTCTTCTTTCTCTGCGAAAAGAAAAGCGATATCGAGAATTTCAGATCTGGGTCGGTGGTCGGATTTTCTCGCCGCCGCCGTCCCCATCAGTGTCTAGTTTGATTTAGCTTATCCCTTTCTCCCTTATCCTAAGTCTCCCGAGATGTTCTCAGCTCTGCAACAAGAAATAGCTATGGAGATGGCCTGCCCTTGTCGTTTTGGCTGGAACCTTATGTAGATTACAATGTGGAGGTAGAACGAGGTTGTGGACAACAAATTTGGAAAAAGTGGTCGGTTTAGGTGCGAGATCAACCAAAATAGCTTTAGTCTAGGGTTTGGCCGGGTTAAGTTGAGAGGGTCGAAGTCGGTGGTGCTTCTCTCGTCATCGTTTGAAGCTGTTTCTCATCTCTAAGCGATTTCCCTCTCCCCCAGTGGTACCCAGATCATTTTCAGTAGCTATGAGGTTAGATCTTGTCTTTTCTTTGTGTTTCATCTTTTGGTCGAAGGTTGAGGTTAGTACGGCTATCTGGAAGGTTATTGATGTCGCGTTTTGGGTTGGTGGTGATCAATTTTAGGGCTTTCGGTGGTTATCCATTGCTGATGCTTTAGATTAATACTCTACTTGTCTTCTAAGGCTTTCGATCTCAGTCTCAAGAAGTGTCAGGACTGTTTTCGGATGTTCTGTGCGCTCGTCTCTAGTCTAGTATCACAAGTTTTCTGTTGGTGATGCTTCATCTTCGAGGAGTTGTGCTAACCCTTGATTGAAACTACGGTTTTTGTTCCGGTTTCATCGTAAGGGACTGGAGTTACGACTCATTTCTTTTGGCCTTAGGGTAGGCGATTGTCAAAACCGCTTCATCGTTGTCTGCTCGAGTTGTGGAGTCTCTGTCTATTCGTGGCTTCGTCCTTTCAGAGCAATATAATGAATGATGGATTGTTCGTGGTTCCAAGTTAGGAATACTAAAAGGAGCCATCTCCTTCGACTCAAATAAGTTAGGTCAAGTTGCTTCATTCTCAATTCTGCTTTCGATCTTATTTGCATCATTTTTCAAGAAGATCTTTGCCCTTTTAGCTAGATTTTCTCGTAGTTGTTTGGTTGTTGTATAAACTTTCGGTATTGGTTACTATTACTGTTTACTTCCGGGCGGTTTTGTTTATCGCTCCGACTTTTGGTTTTGGGTGGTATTGTTTACCGCGCCGGCTTTGACTCCTGAAAAACTAACCATTTTTGTCTGCTAAATGTATTCCCATAATGTTTAAGTTAATAAAATCCTTTCAGGGAAAAAAAACAAAAAACTTTGCTTTTATTAGAAGGGCAAAATGGTATGAAATACATAAAATATGTAAGGTTTTTTTGGTGTCAACATTCTTTAGCAATTTTTTTTTTTGTTACTCAACCTAATTTCCCTTGCATCTGCCCTATTTTTCATTTTAAATTAGAAGTAACGCTTTAGTGGATGCTTTCGCTAAGAACGCTATTTCTTTGTTCTCTGCTTCAACTTATGAAGTTTAATACAATTGCCTCTTTTGTGACAAAAAAAAATAGAAGAAACCAAACTAGGGTTGAGTCCTTAAAATTTCACTTTTAGTTATCAGGGTTTGATGATCAATGGCTAAAAAGAGAAAAGATTATAAAACATTCATTTGATTTTTCAGGTTTCATTTGATTTATCATATGATTACTAAATTTATAAAATATTCTTACCAAATTAAGCTATTGAAGATAACTCACATATCTATCCCAAGTTCATGTGTTGCAAGAACATATTTGGACTATCAAATGTCAAAAACCAAACCCATGAGAATCAATAAAAAGAGTAATCATCATATTGATGTTGTTGATTCATGAATCATATAAACATCAAAATGTAGCCAAAGTTCTCAATGTCAAAAAAACTTGTAAGAAAAGCAAAAATAAAAAGAGAAGCCTCATGTTAATTTGTCATCTTGTTTCTTGAAAGCTCTTCACCAAAGAAGTTTCTCAAACTCCATTACATTCCCACAACTGCTTCAGCTGCTCGTCTCGGTTTGCTTTTCCTCCGGCTCCCATTCTGCCTAAATCCACTAGATGTCGATTTCGCGGAATCATTAGTGCTTGATTTTGACCCTATCACATTCTCTTCTTCAGTTGTATCCGTATAGTTTCCATTAGATATCTTCCTCTTCCTCCCATCCACTCTTTTTTTACTTGCTATCGAACTTTCGTTTGCATCATCAGTTTCTTCTTCTTCTACTTCTTCATCTTCCATCTTCTCTACAATCTCTTCCTCTTCTTCTTCCTCCTCTTCGAAATCATCTTTCATCGGCTTTTGTGGCCTTCCTCTTCTCCTATAAGCTGGAATCTTTTCTTCTTCATCGTTTCCACGATCTTCCCGAGCAGATGCATTCTGCTTCTTCCCTTTCCCTCTACCTCTTCTCATACTATACAAATCCCACAAGCTACTACACAATTCAAAATTCCTACAAGTAAGTAACAAACACATTTTAGATTTGCACAAACCACCTCATAAAGGCAAAATGTTTATATCATTCTCAGTCACATGCAGATTAACAAAGAATCAATCAAGTGACATTGCAAACTCTAAGGAACTAATAAAGTTAACAATGGAAATCATCAACACTCTTGCAACCACCAAACATAAACTTGAAAAAACAAGATTCCATTTAAAGCATTGAGATTTATATTCCATCACTGAAAGTCTATTCATCACTAGTTTCATAAGCTAAGCTACAAAAAGATATTAAGTTTAACTTGCATGAGATTCCACTGCATGAGCAATCAAAAAGCTAACTTTAAATTTGTTTCCAATCTCATCAAGCTTCTCCAGAACAACAACTATTAACAATAATAAAAAGCTAGAGATAATACACATGAAGGAGAAAAGAGACCAAACTCACTTATGTGTGGTTAATACCAATCATCAGAATCTCCAAGAACAAGAACCAAACACTTACTAATAATCAAACAATAAAAAGGGTTTGTTTCATTTGTATCAATAGATAAACTTCTTAGGTTTTCTTCAATCGATCTACATGAAAAAGACAGACTTTTCAGTAGGAGGAAACAGAGTCAAACCTTAGATCAGAGAAACACTGAAACTAAAGTGATCACACAATCAAAAGCAACTCTAACAAAACAGAGAGAGAGAGAGATCTGAGAAAGAGGAGAGACAATAAAGAAGAGTTTCATCAGTGAACTTAACCACAACACTTAGCAGCAGCAGCATCCTATAAGCCAACCATTGGCCGTTTGAAGGATACGAAGATTTTTCCACATAGTTACTTCCTTATCACACTCGCTCTACATGGCGCGTGATTATCACTTCGACACACACATGTTACTAGTTTACTACTGTTTAGTGTTTTGTGGTGGCTCTTGAACTGTTTGTGTGGATAAGAATGATGACACTTCAACAACAATCTCTGACTGATTCTTACCTTACTCTTACTTAAACAAACGTGTCGAAGGTATAAAGCCTTAACCTTTAAGCCCATAAGGCTTTTCCTTTCAATGGGTCATGTTCTAACTTCTAAGATTCAAAAAAGATGTTCAAACTCCTAGTGAAGGTTGAATGTTTTCTAGATATATATATCCACATGATTTAGTTCTAACCTCCTCCTTATTGCTATTTAAATGTCACTATTACAACACGGATCATAAAAATATACTAATCATTTCTTAAGGAGGTAATTTATATATATATCTAAAATCAGAAATTACAAATCTCTCGTCATGCATGTATGTATATGAAGCCTAAGTCACAAGAACTAGTACCTTTTTGCTGTTGAAAGATTGCAAATACCTTTCTTTTTATCTTTGTTAAATTAGGGCCGGGCATTTCAGGTTTCGGTCTGAGTTCGGGTCAAGTCTGTTCGGTTTGAGTTTTAACATACCGAAATTTTGAACTCGTTCGGGCATTTTTCTTTTCCGGATCGGGTTTAGTAACATAGAAAAAATCCGGGTCTAATCGAAAGTATTTCGAGTTCGGTTCGGATTCAGGTGTTTTCAAAATTTTCAGATTCAAGTATTTTCAGTTTTTTCTTCCGATTTTCCTGATTTTTCAGGGTTTTCGGGTTTCAGTTTCGGGTTAGGGTCCACGGTTTTTAGATCCTTTCGGATTTCGGTTTCGAACTCATGTCCGAAGATTTGGATTTTTTGAATATTGCGAGATTCAGGTTAGGGATTTAAGATTTGTGGCTTAAGAGTTTTAGATTCTTTGAATTTTTTTCGGGTACTCATAATATTTCGGTTCGGTTTGGGTAATATTCGGTACTCAAAATACCGCCGAACGAAACCGTTCAGATATTTTATAAAATTCCGTCCTGGTCGGTTCAGGTTTTTCTGATGGTCTGGGTCGATATTTTGGGTTCGGATTCTTTTGCAAAGCCCTAGTGTAAGTAGCAGATTGATTCGCATAGGAACATAGATCAAATACTAAAATATCTCTATTAAGTAGATTTTATAATGTATGGCTATATCAAAGTTTTTTCTTTTGGTATAAGGCTATATCAAAGTTATAAACAATCCATTACATATAACAGACGTGCTCTATATATTATTTTAATCAAAATGTTCGATATAAAGTTATTTAATAAAATTTGTCATCTCAAAGTTGAGAGGAGAGATACTTGGCTTAATTACATCTAAGTGCATATGTTGCAAAAATTCGTTATAAATCAAATAAAAATATTCGGCAACAAAGTGACAGCCAGGATACACCAGAAGTTTGGAACTGGGGAACACGTCAAAGAAAAAAAAAATCATGCATGGGCCTTACAATCTATACTGCTCGAGCGGGCTTTAGAGCATCTCCATCCTTAAATTCTTAACCCAAAAATCCTTAACTATTCACGGGTCCCACCCGTGAATAGTTAAGGATTTTTGAAGAGAGAAATCCTTAAATACCTTAGTTAAGGATTGATCCTTAACTATTCACGGACACGTGGCGGTCCGTGATTGGCCGAAAATTTTGTTTTGTTTTGTTGTTTTTTTTAATAATAAAACAGTGGAACCCATGAATAGTTAAGGATTTTTTGAGAGGTTCCCTTAGCTTATTGCATGTGGTCCGAATCCAAAAGAGAGCACGAGACTCCTGTCTTGCCTCTTGTGTCTTTGACGCACGGACACCAAATCCTTTCTTCTATCAAAATTTAAAAAAATCCTTCAAAAGTATAAACGAATTTTTTCTTTAAACTTTATTGATTAGCCTATAAACATATGTATAACTCATAACATTCACAAATTTTTAACAAAAAAAGAAACATTCACAAATTCTTTTTATATGTTTGATAAAAGTAAAACTTAATATACATAAATATACAAACTATCCAAATACAAATTGATCATCCACTTATAAGATTTCTTAACTCTTCCGCAAGCTCATACGCATAAACACAAATAACATTAGATAAATTTTTAAAATCGGCAATAGCTAGTTGTCGGGTTATTATCAACATTTATACTTCATCTGCAACATTCGGTCGTCGGTGTTTATACTCGATCGTATAATCACATCGGTGGAAGATACATCACTTAAACTAAATCCTTTCTTTCATTTGAATTCAACACTCTATCTTTTCTAATAGCCGTTGGATTTTTCTCATATCTCACCTCTTCACGTGTACATCCGATGGCTTATTTGTACAAAAGCATAAAACGAAAAACATATCTTTCCTTCTAATTAAATGTTAAATTCGGCGAAAAAGGTGTTAAATATTTTTTGGTACTACTAGTACTAGAATTTACATCACACAAGTGTATTTTTTTAAAAAAATTATGGCATAAATATAAATATCTTTTATGATATATGTATCCTTCAACTCTTAACATTTTCTTATTCAACTATTTTAACTATTTTATATATAATATATTTAGGAATTTAGTTGTCTATAGATAGATGTATACATGTATATATGTGCCTATTGGTCTATTCTTTTCTATCTTTATCTTGTATCAATTTGTCACAAGATATTCATTATACATTGTATTGGATAATCAAATAATCATGGCCAAGAAAAAACCTAAAATGTGTACATATAATTAGATATAACACTACAACTTTTATATGCTTGCATAAAAATTGGTTAATGGTTGAAGGAATTTGTTGAAATTAGGTCAATAATTTGCATGGTAAAAAGAAAAATAAAATTGAACGAAGTAAAAATGGAGAAAAATATAGTCGTCATGAAGTGCAACTGCCTCGTGCACTCGAGGGTCATGCCATTTCCATGTCCTTATATATCATTACGTCCGATTTGGTACAATCTTATCTTCTTCCTCTCCTTTTTTCTTGATAAAGATTACATTATTATGTGATCTTTTATATCACTAATTACTTCTTTTTTAACCCTTGTTAATTAGTTATCATAACTTTGTATATAATTAACCAAATGTTTCATTCACTCTCTCATGAACAATTTACACACGTATACGTATTTTATATGTATACACCACCAGCTGTGAGAATATGTGATTCCTATCAAGACATGTCTATATATGTTTTACATCTTATATTTATGTCATCTAAATAAATTAATTAACATGTATTTGATCTAAGATTCTCTCGTTGTTAAGGCTGCAATCATATATTAAAGAAATGTTTTGGTCGTGGTCCACACAATTGTGTATTTTATGTTGAATTTTAGAGATTGCAAATGATAAGGTGGTTGAGTTTTTTTTGTACATTACATGAGGACAAGTTTCTGAAATCCTATAGGCATATATTAATTTATTTAATAATTGAAGCCACCTTGATTATATGTGTATTACCTAAACACAAATGCCAAATAGGCAAATACTAATGACCACTTTTACATTCGACTATGTTGACATTAAAAGTAGATTTTACAACTGGATATATTGTTATAGATATGATTCACTTTCACATACTCTCCAAAATTAATTATTTGTATTTACTATTTGCATACCTTCATTCATATAATACCCTTTTACACTATGGCCACATGGATGTTGTAGTTTTTAAAATGGGTTTTGAATTTTGAACTTTGCTATTTAGTTTTTGAGTTTTTGATTATGGGTAGGTTTTTTGTTGTTCAAAAATTTTGGTTGGTAATTTGTTTAGTTTTCTCATAACTAGAATCTATAATTTTTTTTAAAATGCTAATAAATTTCATTTTCTATTTTTTATTTATTCTGATAATGTAGACTTAATAATCATAATTACTAAAGGTCTTAGGGAAATAATCTCGATTTGACAAAGAACTAGTATATTAATAAACTAAATGTTTTTTTTTTGACACAAAGAGCTTTTCCATTACTCAAAAGACTTGAGGTGGTGCGGCAAGCCACACCGGAATAGAACAACCCACAAACGAAAAAATAGATGAATGCGATCTAGCTAACCTAGCTAAACGGTTCGCATCCGAATTAACCACCCGTGGAAAATAACACAGCTTGAAAGACGGAAATTAATAAACTAAATGTTAAAGTAGCATATTTGCAAAATAAATAAATTAATTATATATACTAAAAAGGAAAAACCCAAGTTGAAAACCCATA
The DNA here is from genome assembly GCA_900406275.1 of Anastatica hierochuntica. Classification (NCBI taxonomy): domain Eukaryota; kingdom Viridiplantae; phylum Streptophyta; class Magnoliopsida; order Brassicales; family Brassicaceae; genus Anastatica; species Anastatica hierochuntica. The sequence goes on from OVAN01004347.1 coordinate 10,383, forward strand.
GTTTTTGGTTCTTGGATTTTGTACAAACAACCAAAACCTCTTAAAAATCAAGATTCCCTACATCTTAGGAAATCTATTGTTTACAAAATATAAATAGATAAAAATTATTTTTTTGGAGAATCCAAAACCAAAAATCATTGCAAAAAAAAAAAACAATCAAGGGTCTAAAATCCATGATACAATTGCAAATTACATGAAATCTAGCTCGTCAATCTAAATAAACAAATTGATTAATACTAAGTAATATTATGCTAAAGATAATATGAAATGAAATGTTTTAAGACATTCCAACACGAGGATTTGGTTAGTTGGAGGGACCCGTGGACTTGCTTTGGATTCATAAGTCTCTAAGTCTTTGGGAGACAGCCTGACACATCTCTTTCATCAATATAAATATACAATCTCATATGTACTTTTAATTAATCCAACTATAGTTTATCTATTAAATTTCAACAAGACATCAATCAATTTTCATTTGCATTTATTAATCATATAACAAGGATTTTGTATTGGGTTAAGTAAGATAATAACCATAGGTCATACATTAACTAAATTTTTCGGAAGAAGAAAGAAAATTATATTGGGAGGTTTTACAAAAAAAAATCCCCATTTGTGAAAGGAATAATCTAGAGAGGAAAAGGTAAAATATATTTTCGAGATATGAAAATGAATAAATCTAGGGCTTTGTAATATTGATTACAATTTCCCTTTTATATTATGCTACATTTAAACTAGATATACGGAAAAAAAAAAAAAAACTAGAAATAAGAAAAAATGTCTATAAATATAATAGTTATCACTAAAACTTGTAACTCTAAAATAGGTTTTTTTTTTTAATCTATTTTTGGTTTTATTATGAAGTTCATTTTCTTTATCATTTCCTTCTCCTTTCCTTTATATATGAGCTTATCATATTCCACTCACCATCAAAAATTCACAATCTCTCTCTCTTCTCTAATCACATTAAACCATAATTTTTCTTTCTACAAAACTATGGAAAATGAAACTATTACTCTTCATAAAACAAGAAACTTATCAACCATATCCATGCACAAACAATCAAGAACACTAACCAAACCCAAACCCAAGATCCGAATCATCCACATATTTGCACCGGAGATCATTAAGACCGACGTTGCTAACTTCCGGGAACTCGTTCAACAACTCACCGGGAAACCAAATCATCATCATCACGACATCCACCACCAAAAGGGTCTCAAAAGAAACCATAGATCTAGAGGAACTCATGTTTTTAATCATCATCAAGTCAATGATGACATGAACAAGAAGAACCATGGATTGTGCATAAACTCATCACAAGTACTTGAAGACGAAGAAGAGCAAGAGATGGTGTCTATGACGTGGAACAACAATGGTGGAGAAAGCTCCGGTGAGTTCTTGAATGGCTTAGGAGACTTTGATGGTTTCATAGAAGAGCTAGGTGAATTTCCTTATATGCCCTTGACCATTGATGATCCTCTTGTTGCTTCATCATCATCTTCTTCTTCTTCTCACTTACATGGCGGAGTTTACGCAGAATCTCATCATTTCGCATAAACTATCCGAAGCAGAAGCATCTTGTTATGTTATTTATTAAAAATAGCTAGGTTTAGTTTAAATAATTTTTTTTTAATTTCTTCTTTATATACGTGAGGCTAGTTAAAATGGTTTGACTTTTGGAGATTTTTATGGATCGTGGGGTGTTCGAGTTTATGATTATTAGCAGTTTCTATTTCTTAATAATCCTTTCTTTCTCTGATTTTTGCATTTTTTTATTAATATGTGGTGACACTATAATCTAGTGCTAATGGGAAATATCTTATTTGGGAAGTGCTTTTAGATCAAGTGGTTAAAGGTCCACCTCTGCATTTATCCCACTGGAGTTCAACTCCACTAAGTCGCGTTGTCCCGCGTAGTAGGGTTATTTGGATATGGATCGGGTCTCGTCGATTCAATTGTTGACAAAAAAAAAAAAAAAAAAATCTTATTTTTAAAANTCCTTAATAACATATGAACTTTTTTGACAAATTTTAAATTTAAAACCAAAAAGAAAAAAACTTTTTAAAACAAAGCATGACTGTAATTGCTACAAACTGATTTAACCTATACTAGTTGAATGCACATTTTTATCATTATTGTCACTTAAGAATTGTTTTCCTCTCTTATCCAAATGGATAAATAGACAGACCTATTGATTGATTGTTACTTAATACTTAGCATAAGATAAGCACAACATGTTTAATTCAAGATAACATATAGTAATATATAAAAAAAATACAAACATGAGTACACAAGTAACCCACAATTTAAAACGTTTATAAGTTATAACATACATGTGCTTCATGCTGGTAATTCTAATGATGATGATGAAACCAACACATCAAATGACAAAGGTCATTGTTGCATATTTTGATCAAGTAGACATATAAACAAGTAAGTATTTATTTGAGCCTTCTTTTACAGAGAAAGAGTTTACTTAGAGATAAATCAAAACAGATTGAAGAAAAAACACAATAGAAGAAGAGCTTTTAAGGTTAAAGCTATTCACTTTGAACAATTACAGACATAACTTGGTGGTTGGTTCTTGTAAACATTGCAGAAAGAACATAGGAACAATGGCTAGTAACACAATCTAACTATTGTATTCAAGAGTTTCTACAACGACGCTAGGTGACGGTGTTTCCAATTTCGTTAGAACTTCAGGCACTCCTGATGTATCTCTTACGATCTGCGGAAAGAAACAAAAATACACCGATAAACTTATACGAGCAGAAGCTTCCAAGTAAACAAAGTATTGAATAGACTTACAAGAATCTCCTCATCTAGATAAGATATCATGAAGAATCTTTCAAAGGATCCACCTGAAGCAGATAAACAGCAGATAGTTCATCGAACATGTAAGAGGAAATGGTTAAGTATATATATAATGATCAAATGACTTACTCAGGGGAATTCTTAGACCATTGGCTAAAGTATCCTTGATAACAGAAGGAAGCTGCTGCAATGTTGTGGTGGCTTGACCCAATGCGCCTTTAAGCTGTTCAGGAACTGCTTCTTTGATGACAGTTGGGGATTCAACCATACCTTCTATATATTCTTCTCTCAGTCTCAGAGGTCCTTCAATAGTCAATTTTGACGACAGAACGATTTTGCTTTCTATCTGCATTTTTCTTATGCTACTGTGAGAAACCTTTTCCGTGACTCAGTGTAATATCATGAACAACCTATGAAAAGTTATTCAGTAAGTTACCGAGTTCAGCAGTTTGATATTTGCAGTCGCCTTTGCATTAGCATCCTTAATCAATATCTCCATTCTTGATAAATTCGCCAACGTTGAAGGAAACCTCCTGAAACATTACAAACAAATAGCAAATCAGTTAAAAACATTGAATCGATATGGTGAGCTTTGAGATGAGTGATAATGTAGGTAAGTACTAACTCAAATATAACCCGAGCAGCGAGTAAACCAGGACTGCCAGATCCAAACCACTCGAAACTCCATCTGCCTTCGAAACAAGGAGACCTGGAAAGCTATAGGAAACCAGTTACAACACAATTGTCATAAAAACCGAATATCAAATACCGTAGCCAAAAAGAAGGCGCCTACGTTGTTGGTCTAGGAGTCGGGTTAAGCCGCTCTAGACTTGTAATCCTCTCATTCACATCGATCTTTTGCATATTGGTTGTTTTCCCCGTAACTAAAGCCTCAAAGCCTCCAGCATCCTTTAACTGTAACATAGATTGGTTTCAAAGCAACAAAGATTTGTCATTTGAGAGCTCGAATTCAAAACACAGAGCTCTGCTCCGATGTCTAAGAAAAACCCAATTGAGCTATAACACAATGCATCTAATTTCTGGAACCGAGAAAGTTGATAACATACACACAGTTCACACAATTTCAAAACTAGATGGGGATTGAAGATCTAAGCAATAACTTCATAGATAAACGAAGTAGTTGAGAAGTATCAAAAGGTTAGATTTTTAATTTACGGCGAGAAGCAGAGATTCTTTAGCAGAGAGCCGCTCCATTTCTCTGGCGTAAACTGAAGGCGAACCCTGGACTGTTTCCTGAACCATTGCTCTTAAAACCATTCTCCGCCATGTATTCCTCAGACCCTTCACCACCGGAACGACGAGAGAAACCCTTGACGGTGGCGCTGCCGTTGAAAACCCCAATTGAACAGCAGAAGTACCTGAGACCGAACCATGAATCAACGCCATTGAAGAAGAAGAAGATTGGGAATCAAATCTCAGGAAAATGAGTAGTAGGTAGGAGGAGTTTTCTTCTCTTGTTTCCTCCCAAATGTAAAAGTTTGTGTTTTTACGGGTTTACAATAAAAACCCTTTTTACACACTCGATAAAAGAAGAAGAAGAAGACACTTACAGTACCAAAGTTGAAAACTTTATTCTCTCTGTCTCTCTAGCTCTCGTCTCTGAGTTTTCCCGCCATGGAATCCATGGAAATCGACTACGAGAACGCTCACCAACGGAAGCAAATCGATTACAGTTCCCTGGTTTGTAAACCCATTTCTCTATTTCTTCTGTGGTCGGCTCTTTCTACTTTTCCTTTTGTGTGTGCGCGTTAGGGTTTTGTAATCTGATTCTGTTTTGTGTTTCTCTTTTCGATTTGAAGCAGGATGAGAGATTCGAGATACAAAAGGAGATGTACAGAGGGCAACAGTATAGTCAGATTTACTTTGCTCGTCTTCATCTCATGAGAACACTTCTCTACTCTCTTGCCCCTACCTGGAAACCCCATTTGCCTGGTGAGAAAGCTCTTGTTTAACTTTTTAGTGGAATCAGTAACTTTTTAGGGTTTTAGCTAGCTTTTGGTTGCAGTTGGTGTGTTTAGTTTTCTGGGGTTGTTCAGTTGTTTGAGTTACAGACCTGAGTTTGATTTTTATTTGTTTGCAGTTTGTAAGGTTTTGGAACTTGAAGAAGGAAAAGAATGTATAATTGTTGGAACATTGTTCAAACACATGAAGCTTAAACCTTGTGTTCTTGATGAATATTCTAAAGAGGTTGGTCGGTATTCAATCTCTACTCGGTTGGTTTCCGCTATGTCAAATTGCTGAGTATGTTAAACACAATGCAGAGGTCAGTGACTCCGCTTGTTAAACCTCACAACTTTATGCACCCTGATGACAATCTGATCCTAGAAGACGAGAGTGGCAGAGTTCAGCTCGGCGGCTCTGCACTTTCACCTACAGTATATGTGACAGGTATATATGCAAATGGATCGTGTGACTGGTCTTTGCTGTATTGTTTTTCATTTTGTTTGTTAAAGTGTGACACATGGTTGAGTTGCGAATTTTGGGCGAGCTTGATGTTGGTTTGAAGTAGTATCTTTTGCGAAAATGGATGTTGAGGCATTAGAAAATTGTAGGTATTGTTGTTGCATTGCACGGGAAGGAAACTAGTGCCGGTGAGTTCTTTGTTGAGGATGTACTAGAAGCTGGGTTACCACCTCAGATAGAGAAGCCTTTTGGTCTACGTAAGTCTAACTTCTTTCTTTTGCTATACTCATGGCTCAGTAATATCTATTATAGATAATCTATAAGCAGACTCTCATAGTTCATCCATAATCTGCAGAGGAAGATAAATACGTTTTGCTATTGTCGGGCCTGTGCATTGGCAGCAGTTCGTCTAATCCTCTGCAATTTCAGCTTCTTGTTGATCATATAACTGGGCATCTTGGAGATGAGAAGGTTATAAACTTCTAACTTTCAGGTTCTTCCATATTTTTCTTCCTTCACTTTCTAATGCATGATTCTATTGGTTTGAACAGGAACAAGGCCTTGCAGCACAGATAGTTCATGTCGTAATTGCTGGAAACTCTGTTGAATTTCCCCGTAAACTTTTAACTGGACAGGTGCCCATAACTTTCCCTGCTGATATTTTCTTAGATACAACATCAATTATCTGCCTCGGTAATATGACTTTTATTGGTTGATGTTTGTAGATCTTCACCTCCAAAGATCAATCAACACTGTATGAGCCCATCAAAGAACTTGATATCATGTTAAACCAGGTCAGTTAACCAGATCCGCCTGTGTGTTATCGATTATATTGAGATGAAAGTTTCAATTTTTTTTTGTTTCGTTTGTGGCCTGTGTTTAGATAGCTGCAGGAGTTTCAGTAGATATCATGCCAGGCGCGAATGATCCAGCTAACTTCGCATTGCCTCAGCAGGTTTGCAAAAATACATAATACACATTCAAAAATCGAAATTTTGTGTTACACACATCTGATTCACAAGGCATTTTCTTTTTGTTCAGCCTCTGAACAGATGTCTTTTTCCTGGATCAGCACCTTATAACACCTTCAGATCATGTACAAATCCTCACTCGTTTGATGTCGACAATATCAGGTATCCTGAACTTTAACCATGGACCGATAACTGCGGTTGATTGAGTATATATGGCTCAAAACCTCTTGGGGTTTTAACAATTTTTGCAGATTTCTTGGAACTTCTGGCCAGAACATCGATGACCTTGACAAGTACTCAGAAGCTAAAAGCAGGCTTGATTTTGTCGAAAGAACACTTAGGTGGAGGCATCTTGCTCCCACTGCACCTAATACACTCGGTAAGAAACCACCACCCCCCTGAAAATTACTTCTCTAACTAAGCCATAGAGAAAAAAGAAATAATCTTCGAATCCATTCGTTTGATTCACTTCTTTACAGGTTGTTATCCTTTCACCGATAGAGACCCTTTCTTGATTGAAACCTGTCCTCATGTCTACTTTGTCGGGAATCAAGATAAATTTGACAACCGTTTGATAAAAGGTAAAACTTCCTTGAATCCGATGTTGCTTAAGAAGAGAATAGTTTCTTTTAAGATTGGGAGTAACACTTACGATGCAGGGTCAGAAGGGCAACTAGTGCGGTTAATCTGCATTCCTAAGTTCTGTGAGACGGGTATTGCTGTTGCGGTGAGTTTGAAATTTGAGCAGAAGAACGTCTTAACTCATCTCCACTTTTGTTCATATATCTCAAAATGACAATGTTTTGTTTTTGGTTGTTGTTTTTGTTGCAGGTGAACCTAAGGAATCTGGAATGTCATACTATTAGCTTTAGCACTCAGATATGATAAAACATTTGAGTTGCTGCTAACTTTAGTAGCTTCTTCCCGTCTTTGAAGATGTTTGTAAACAACAACACACTCGTAATCTTTAGTTTTTTCTAAACCAAATGTATAATTTCTTGAGACAGTTAAAATACTTTATGAAAATCTTTGGATGTGTTTGGTCATCTTCTCTCAATTTGATATCTTGTAAACATGTTTTCGCTCCTCTTCTCTCTCTCTTCTAAACGGCTACAGTCACACTTACTCTCATTTATAACAAAGATGTTCTGTTTTTTTGGGGGGTCAAAAACAGAGATGTTCATCGTATCACAGAGGCTCCAGCACGTGAACCGGAGATCTTCCAATGAGTTGCTCCGGAAGTTCACAGGTCCTCCTGACGTCGACGGGTCCAAGTTATCAAAGCAGCTGAGAAAACCCGTCAAGAAAATGTTGACAACAAAACACAAAGTAACCACAATAATACTAATGGTTTGGTTAAGAGGAAACATGAAGCAAACATAAGAGTTTTGAAACATAAATTGTACTGAAGCTACAATGACAGCTAGTTGAAACATAAAACAAACATAGATATCCTGCATTGTTTTTTTCTCTAGTCAGTAAAATTGGGGATAATGCTTCCTGGCTAGTTGTTCGGCATCTTCGACAGTTATCCCTTCATTCACGAGCTGTCTGAGACTCTTCTTGATCTTTGGGTCCAAGTAACAAAATGCTTCCAACACCAATTGCCCTGACGACATCGTTGTCCTAAAGATGTCAGTAAGAGAAATCCCTCTAACTTGGAATTTCGACACGCTGTTGGAAGAAAAAAGAAAACACTACCTGTTATATTCATTAACAAAACAAGATAACAGATAATATCAAGGAGAAAGAGATATAGACATTACTGCATGATGAATTTGTTATCGACTTCTCTACGTTTCGTAAAATCAGTGAGTTCAAGCACCACTTGCTTGTTCAGGCAGAGAAGAGGTTTTTGGAGAGGAATGGACAGGACATTCGGCTGTGTTAATTAGTGTATATATATATGAGTTGATTACAAAGGTATAATAATCATGAATTTAGTTTAGATATGTGTGATCACTTACCTTTAGGTGAATTTGATGAGTTTCTGTGCTGAAAGTCTCACTGAATCCGGTTTCGTCGTCGTTGTTACCCAAGGAGATACGAGCACGCTTTGGTCGGAATTGAGAAAAAAAGTTTATAACGAAATCATATCCGGGAGTTTGTAAGTCAGTGTCTCTGTTCCATGAGGGGATTCTCGTCCCATGCTTGACCATTGAAGCGACAGATAGTGATGTAGAGTATTTCTAATACTAGTAGTTCCAACAGGTGTAGAAGGACGAGAAGGAAGAGTAGAAGACGCATGCAATGCTGTCATGGTCAGGTAAACTTGATGACCATACTCCAGCGCCCTAATCAGCAATGCACAATCAACATTCTCTTTACCGTTTTGGAAGCAGAGGGAGCCAGCTTCAGAAACAAGTTCTTGAAGAAACCGCTGTAAGTCACTGGATGCAAAGACAAATGTAGAGTGAGCGCAAAGGAGACAATGACACAAACATCAAGCCAAATTACCTACCCAACCGCTGGCACTTATGTGAGCAAAAAGCAAAACGAGTGGCGTGTTTCCGGTCATCCAACCAGCTCTGGTGGAAGAGATTCTATCCGAGATCTCATCATCCTTACAGATGTTGTCATCCTCGCAAGATAGTGATATCTGCCGAGAAAACCAAAACACCTTCTTCCAAGAGTAAGAGTCGGTACCCATGACACACACAATGCAAAATCAGAGGAAGCATAATCAAAGAACAGACACTCATTTCATCAATTTGTGAGGGGGAAATGCAGAGGAAGAAGCCCCAATTCATACGAACAACGAGAGGAATACAAGAACATGAAACCCTAGCTAGAGATGTTGGACCAAATCGCAGCAACTATCAGTGAAAACAAGAGAGCTTACACGGATTACGCGTCCTGAATCAATGGTGTGAGGGCTGAACGAAGGATGAGAAATCTCTGCGAGCTTAGGGTTTCTGAGACCTTCTTCGCCTTCGTCTCCTTGAAGAAGAAGTGACCGTACGTCAAAAACTTTATATATTTGTATAATGCCCTTTGAAATATGTCTCCGTTAAACCAACATCCTTTATTATATCAATTTCTTCTCCTTTCCCATTTTTATTTACATATTGGTACATTTTTAATAGAGTAATTGGGCTGAATAGCTAAAAAAAACTATATTTACAATTACAACCCTAACAAAAAGCACCATTGTATTTTGTGTATTAAATGTCAAAAAATCCTACCGCATGTATTTTTAGCTTCAAAACCCGACTTCCTAATAGAAAGGAAGTTACTGATTCTTCATATTTCTCTTAGAAGAAACTCTTCAACTTTGAAATCATTCTCTCACGCCCCTTTTTCAATTGTCCAATAGACTTTTATGTGTACTAAGATAGAACCCACGCAGTGTGCAGATTTTTTTTTTAATTTAAATTCTAAATAAATTATTGATATACAATACTTATTAGATTAATAATTCAACTATTAATATTTTCATGCATTTGATTTTTTCAATACATTATTTTCCGAATATCTATTTACTCTTTTATGTTTTTTCATTTATCCAAATTTCAGTATTACAATAATTTTAAATTTTGTTAACTTACCATACTAAACTTTTGTTTTCAAATTTCTTTCATTTATTTCATCTTCTTTTTCGTTTGGTTTTTATTTTCATCGTCTACTTCTCTTCATACATAATAAATTTGTTTCTTTGATAACTTTTCAATGTTATGACTTTTTAGTTTTAGCTTTCTCATTTCTTTGATGTTATATCTTTTTCCGTTTGATATCTTGCTTTTTTTTATTTGTACTTAGATAAATCACTGCAAATTCGGTGATGATAATTGAATAAAACGGAAAAAGTAAATTGTAATTTTGAGCTTAATATTATTCAATATTTTTTAATCATATTATTTTAAATTTAATTTAATTTTTTATTATACTTTAGAGATTTTTAGAAGAATAAAACTATTAACTAATTTATGTCAAACTTTTATTTGTTCTCAAATGATGATGTATCATGGGAGCATCTCTCTTCATCTTTTATAGTATACATACATTGCTGCATAACCATCTTTACATTTTTTTTTGGTTTCTTGTTCATCTATATCAAGATTTTTATTACCGTTTTTTAACTTTTGATAGATGTTACAATGGTAAACTAGTAATGGACTAATAAAAAAAGACTAGATAATAACGAAATACAAACGAGATTACATGAGTTGAAAATATCGGAAAACTGCCATAGCGTAAAGAAACCCACTAGTCCCAAAGAACACGAACTCTAACCCCCGACGACACATCAGAGCACGAACCCTAATCCTCCGACCACACCCAAAAGCACGAACCCAACATGATCGAAAATCATCTTTACATTATGTAAGAAATTCAAGAGAAGCATTCTTAATTACCAAGATCAAGTTTCATGATCTTAATTGGCACGTCAAAAAATTCACAACAAAAACTTTAAAAAACGATTATAACATTGCTTTTTTAAACATATATAAAACAAGAGATGATTGTTAAATGATTCAAATCATATTATCGATGACAATTAATATAGCATTTTATCAATGTTTGATAAGTCAAATATCATGGTAATATTTTATTTTTATCATTAAAATTACAACGCAGTTATAAGTAGATAATTAATTATGTTTTATGATAAATAATAAAATTTTAAAAGGTAAAAATAATTTTTTTTTAATGTGAAAATGGTTTTAGGTGTATAGAAACAATATCAATTTGACGGAAAAAAGAAACAATATCAATTTAATATTTACATATCTAACTATTAGAAACTAAAATCTTATAAAAGAAGATTCCTAATATAAATATTTTAAAAACACCAAATGATCAATTTATGTTAAATTATTTAACTTTTTTTAAAATTGTGTATGTAATGAAGATGGATATATAAAAGAGAGTAAAGACATATAACTTCATAAAAAAGAAATATCAATTAAAATACAAAATTTATTGCTTTTTTCTGAATTATATAAATTATACTATGAAAAAATTATGCTTCAACATTAAAAGTTTATTTCATGGAAGTATAAAAGCCCCAAAAAAATATGATTAATTTACAGAAATACACTTAAAAGGAAAAAAAAATTTCATTTACATCTGTCTTTTAATGGTTCTCAAATATACACCTCTTATTTGCACAAATAGGATTTAGGGTTTAAGATTTAGTGATTAGGGTTTAGGGTTTAGCTATTAGGGTTTAAAGTTTAGGAATTATAGTTTAGGGTTTAGGGTTTAACGTTTTGGGTTTCTTTTAGTCTAGGGGTATAATGGTCTTTTTCATTAAAAAAGAAGGTATAAAAATAAATTTTTTTCAAACAGGGGTATTTTTGAAAAACAGACAATACAAAAGTGTATTTTTGTAAGTCTCCCAAAAAATATTCTTCTAATTTATGTTTTTAGATACAACAATTCAAACGTAAACACCAAAATAAGAAATTATGTAGCTGATGGTTGTATTATTTAAAGAATAATACAACAAAAGTGATCAAAAGTTACTTTTGTAGCTAAACATAATTATGTCCATGATTCAAAAAATATATATTTTTTTTTAAAATGTGAGAAAAGGTTATTACATCAAAAGTTTTAGAGATGCTACATGTTTAAAGCGTTTGCAAAGTCTACATCTAAAAGATAAGTGGTAATTGTGTGGAGACTAATATAAAGTTATATCAATATTGGATATATTAAATATCATGGTAGTAATTTAGTTTTTTATCATTAAAAAAATAAAATGCTTAAAAGACATAAATATAATTTTAAAAGCAGCAAACTCAAAATATATGTACAATTATATTTTAATTTTCCAAAAATCACTCCGAACGGTCAATTTATATATTAAATTTTTTAAAAAGTTAAAATTTAAAAGTGTGTAAAATGTGAGTGCGTATTTTTATCTTTACGAAAAATAATTTTTACACACCAAATAATTAATTATTAACAATAAAAAAAGTTTGGTGAATTGAAATATAATAGTACAAATCCGCGCACTGCGCGGACCAATTTTTAGTAGTTCCAATACTTAAATACAATAAAAAGTTTTAACTAATAACATGCAAAATAGTTTTAAGATTATATATAATTAATAATATTAATTATGTATTTTGGCATATATCAAATATAATCAGTTAATATCAACTTAGTATTGCTTTGCTTTTGTAGCATGAAGAGATTAATTATGAAATTTTTACAATATAACCTCAGATAAATTAATATCTAATAAACTAATAAAATTTTTCGGTCTCAAATTAAGTTTTTGAACAAAATGATCTCGCGATAAATTAATAATTCTTTAAATTAATAAAATATTCTCGTCCCAACAATACTCAATACTGATTGGGAAACTTACAAAAAAAAATATATCTCAACATTGTTTGTTTTTCAAATATACACCAACTAAAAAACATTTATGTTTACACCTAAATTATACGCTAAAAAGACTATTATATCCTTGTTAAAACCAAAAGGACAATGAAATTGGGCTTGAGATATTTGGAGAATCGTTTTGTTTCACAGAGAAGGACGACGAAGATTCTTATGACGATTTTGGACTCGATCAAGGGAGATCGGAGACGGCGATTGTTTGACGCGATTCAGATCGGGAATCTGGAATCGAAGATCGAATCCGTTAGAGTTTTAGAGTGGTATCTCCATTGTCGCCGAAGCGAAGCTGACTCTGATCGTATATTCCTATAATCCAAGTGTACTTTATCTAGTGTCTCGATTTTTCCAACTTTCCTGGAGGATGGATCTACTTAGCCTCACTTTAATCCTCCAAGCAGCCACATTCAACCCTAATCATGATGAAAGCAAAGCTTCTGAACAGAAACTCATCAGGTTTCTCAGTTTTTACTTGGGTTCTCTTAAGATGTATTAAAGATTGCTTGTTACGAACTTCATTAGTACCAGATGTTGTAGATTCGCCTGAGCTGACTACTTGTTTACATGTTCCTCATTTCAAAGAGAACCCATTTTGGATTTCAGAGTTTTGCATGTTGAGAATTTGGATTTGTCAATGCATCTGGTTTTATACTCTTGTGGGAACTAGTAAGACCCTCTTATTAGCTTGATGTTATGCATGCTAGTCAAACATTGATTCTGTAGTTTCGGTTTCCAAGACAAGAGCTCAAATGTCTATGCAGCATCAGTGATATGCGTAGTAAAATGCTTTTGCTACCCTGTAGGATTCTGGGAAATGCCCGGTTACCAGTGAACCACATACCATTGATGACATTGTTCCCATAAAAACTGTAAAGATAATGCAACTGCTGGGAGTATTTCGTTACTGAGATGTGTGTGCATACACTTATTAAGGATTCATTACATTTTGCAGATCGTTAAGCCAAAACCATTATAGACAGCTAGCATACTGGGATTGCTTAGAATGTTCCAGACTGTAAGCTTTTATTTTGATTGCTTCTTTTCCCCAGATCTTTCTTTTTTGGTATTGTGCTGCCGTTTCTTGTTAGAAGGTTCTCTCTGAAAATTTCAGAGCCCATTTTTGGCTATAACTTCCCAGATACATTTATAAAGGTTTGTCGACGCTTAAAAGGCTTTTAAAATACTTATAAACAGTTACAAACATTTATATATACTAGTTTGTAAATTTTCCTAAAAGAATGAAGTACAACATTCTTTTTCATGCATTTGTTCACTCATCTATGATTTCTAGATTTTTTTTTTAATAGAATTTCCACTGGATCATGTCCTCTATAGTTATTGTATTTATTGTTTTTGTGAGCTTATATCTCAAGTAAGAGTGATAGTTTTCCCGCCTTTTCTGCTTTCAGGAACCAAAGTTCAAAACGGTTCTGCGAAAATGTTGGTTACAACAGTTGGTATGAGGACCGAGTGGGGAAAGTTGATGGAGACACTGGTTGATGGTGGAGAAGATGAAACACCTTTGCAGGTAAAGCTAAATGGGGTTGCAACAATAATTGGTAAGATTGGCTTAAGCTTCGCCGTGCTTACATTTGTGGTATTATGCATAAGGTTTGTCTTGGAGAAAGCAACGACTGGTAGCTTCACCAACTGGTCATCTGAAGATGCATTGACTCTGCTTGACTACTTTGCAATTTTTGTTACCATCATTGTCGTCGCTGTCCTCGAAGGTTTGCCATTGGCTGTGACCTTAAGTTTATCATTTGCTATGAAAAAGCTAATGAGCGACACAGCACTTGTGATGCATCTAGCTGCATGTGAGCTATGGGCTCTTCTACTTGCATCTGCACTGATAAGACATGGACCTTAACTACTAACCACATGGTGGTTAGAAAAGTATGGATATGTGACAAGGTTTAAGAGAGGCAAGTAGAGAAAACTTTCAGTTGGAAATACCAGAAGAGGTTCAGAGAATTCTTCTGCATGGCATATTTCAGAACACTGGTTCTGAAGTTGTTAAGGATAAAGATGGAAACACACATATCCTAGGATCCCCGACAGAACGAGCAATACTCGAATTCGGTTTGCTTTTAGGTGGTGACTTTGACATGCAGCGTAAAGAGCATAAGATACTTAAGATCGAGCTGTTCAATTCAGACAAGAAGAAAATGTCTGTTCTTATAGCTCTTCATGTAGATGGCACTCGGGCTTTCTGCAAAGGGGCATCTGATGTAGCGTTGATAATGTGTGAGAATGTTGTGGATTACGAATATATCTTGAACAGAAGCAAGAAGTCACAATCATAACTTTTATAAAGATTTATAAAAGCTTTTATAAGATCTTTTAAGTCATTATAATTTTAAAAAGAAAAATTATTAGTCACTATAAATGTTTACTTTGGTTATCACTTTTGACTAAGGTGTACAAAATTATGTAACATTTGATTTATAAGTATTTATAAGTCTTTATAATTGTTTACTTTGGTTATATATAAGATGTGTATTGCCTAAACTCATGACATTTGATTTATGAGTGTTCATAAACCTTCATAAGTCTTTATAAATGTTCAAAATTGTTTATTAGCCTTTATAAGTATTTATAAATAAACTTTTGTCAGTGCTCATAAGCGATTATAAATATTTATACAAGTTCATAAATGTTTATAAGTTCTTATAAATGTTTATTAGTGTTTAAAAATCCATTATATTTGCATAAAAAAGTATTTATAAGCCTTAAAAGCTTTTGGGGTTTGTGCAATCTAACTAATTAAGAGGGGCTATTTGAGCCTCCCAAACCTATTTACCTCAGCATTTTAGATTTACCTCTAAACCTGTCACGTCATCGAATCCATCTTCTTAAGCACTCTTTTATTGGGACAAAAACCTTGCCCTTAACTTTTGTGTACAGTACCGCTTAGCAAACTCTGATCGAAAATGCTGTTTGCATAGTGTAAATGAGTGGTTTGTTTTGATTGGCAAAAGAATTATCTTTGGAATTAGCACTTTTCGCAGCGTTTGTCCGGTCATGACTTGTGGCTCTAGCACCCTTGCAATGAGCGTGATAAAAAATAGCACAATTTTTTCAAACTTTAGAAAAAATAAAACTAACATAACATGTTTTCCAAATAAATTGTAACTATTTTTG
>OVAN01004348.1:0-26082 GCA_900406275.1 Anastatica hierochuntica
TATAAAAAGTAAAAGAATATTAAAACAAAGACAAACATAAAAAATAATTGTCTGTAAAACCATATTAAATTTTATCTTGCCAAATACATTGTTAATTATAATTATTTTTTTACAAAAGTAATTATCTCTAAAACATACTATTTTGAATAAAATTTTGTAGTTTCTTTTTATTGTATTATTATATTGAAAAATACTCTAAAAGAGAAAATATGATTCAATCTATAGCGAGTTAATTTAGTCTACATCGGATTAATCGAAATATGTACAACGGATGTATACTTGGGACAAAGAGGATCAATCATGTACGCATGTATGTATGACATTTCAAATACTCGACACTTACTCTCTATATCTCTTTTTTTTGCATAGTGCATGGATTGCCATAAAACATAATGTTGAATACAAAACCCTGCCATTCATATTGTTTATCAAGAAAATAAAATCCTTGAAGCACCTTCATCTCCAACATATAACGTGACTTTTGGAAAATTTTGAACTCATGTACACCTGGTGATTGGCAATGGTAAGACCTTGGGGAAAAGGTATTAAGAATGCTTAAAGAAATTAATTTTGAAATCTTTACAGAGATAATGCAAGTTTAAATAAAAAGTTGTGAACTTTGTTTTGTGATAAGACTCATTCAAACTTCATGTTCTCTCGTTTCTAAAATGTTCTTGCCTTGCTTAGAATTTTGAGCAAAAAGATAGAGTTGGTTAAAACATACAGCAAAATGACAGAGGGTTTACTACAAACCTCCCACTCATGAAGAAGGTAACTTTATCATTAGTATCCCATTCATCAAGTCGATGAGGTTGTATTGTCGTTGTGATTTTGAAGTTTGATTACTCTTATCATTATGTAGCTGCGAAGAAGATATGATCTTTGAAATACCTGGGAGAAAAAGTTAGAGGCAGAGAAGAGAGTAAGAGATTAGATGACAAAATCATAATGAGACTGATTTCAGTTTAGTAGCTTTCATATGACCATGAATCTGCTTTTTCAGCACTAATCCTAGTATACTGATATTGTGGGGTCATGTTAAAACGTGAGCAACAAAGGGTTAAAAATAAAGGAGATGTTAACTTTGAAATTTGTCCCACCAAACACAATGGAGGACTGAGCTAGAAAATGGGTAAGAAACAAAAACTCCGAAAATAACAAAAACAACGAAACAGAAACATAAAACAAAAACTGCAATTTCTCAGAGGTGAGTTCAACAGGTTCAGTTACGTAATAAAATAACTAAAAGACTGAAACCAAATCCAATTTCTCAAAGTATGCTTAATCCAGAACAAACAAAGCACACTTTGTTAAACGTACCATCAAGTCGAGCATGAGCAACTCGTGACCCATGAGCGTGTTCCCTTTCTTGAAGTTCCTGGACTCCACGAAAGCACCACACGAACCGTAACCGAAAGTGTTCTCTAGGAGCTGCATGAGTCATGCTGGAGTGTGAAATTGTCGCTTTTGTTGGGTTTTTGGGTGGGTAAAGTGAGATTTACAGGGAGAGAAGCGATGTTTTATAAGCTTCTCCATTGAGGCTCCATTGAAAAGATGGTAATGTCGAGGCGTTTTTGGGAGAGAAGGTGAGAGGATGGAGTGGGGAGAAAAAGAAAGAAGCATTAAAATGGAAGCTTAAAAATGGTTGTGACTTTATAAGCAGAAGTAGACATAACAATCATTGTGTCAACGAAGAGAAGTCAAATTTTTCGGTTGAACTTCTTAGCTCACATAACATGGATCAAGAAACAATAAAATTTGAAAGAAATAGACATAAACTTACATAGCATTGTCGTCCCTTCTGTTAAGTTTGAGAGAAGAAGCGCGTCTATCGTTGGTAATCTTTTTTGGTTTGTGAGAGTTTGTGAGAGTGAATACAGAACTATAAAATACTTGTGGAGCGAGTGAGAGATACATAGGATTTATGCTTGAGATTGAGGTTGGCTCATATTCCTTGCTCCAATCTGAAGGGCAAGCGTAAGAGTTTCACTGAGAAAGCTTCTCATCTTCTCTGTAATGAGGTGGATTGTCAGGAAAGGCTAACCTTAGAGAGATTTCATTCATCCAAGAAGAATAACAACACATGAACAATGAGAACCAGATGCATAAAAAATAGATGTAAAGCAAATTAACATAAAATAACAATCCTTCATCTAAATTGGAAAAAAAAAATCTACGATAAATATATCGGCTACTATAGCCGATGCTTATGATGAACAATTTAGCTAATTTTTTCCTCTGTTTTTGTTGAGTTTTTAGCCAACCATTGAAATCAGTTTTTTTAAAAATAAAATAAACTTTCACAGGAAACCTGAATATATTGTCGCGTACCATCACCTTTTCAATGAAAGAAGAGTTGTGCTATCAAACTCACGTGAACATCTAGGCTACAAAGAATAGAAGATGAAATCACATTCAGCAAGCGAACTGCACAAATCTCTTTTCAGTTTTAGAGTGTAGGTTTTTAATCAGAAGAGAAAAGAAAAACCTGAAGGAATACCATGAAAGCGTTTATCCGTCGATTAAATCCAAGCAAAGATGGATTGCAATGAAGCTTAGAGCATAGCTAGAAACCGACTTTAGTCCGGAAAGATTCACAATCGTCATAGCCAATCCTCTCTGCCTCTGACCCACCTCTGAGATTGAATGCACAAGATTTTTAGGTTTGTAGAGAGAGAGGATTAGAGAACACCGATACATATGTAGAAAAGGGGTTGGGTCTGGTATGGTAGGAGATTCAATTTTATTGCTGATGGTCGAGTGAATGGAGAAACAAAAACTGAAGACGAAGATGAACATTTATGGCGTAATTACGAAGAGGTAAAATGATATTAAGATGTGAAAAGGCACTTACGTTTAGAGAATGAAAGTTTGACAAAGCCAAGAACGATTAAAGGTCAAGGAGATGAAAGCTTACATGTCAACTTTTAAAGGAGTGATAATTTGCTGAGGTGGATAGTCTCACATGCTAGAATTAGTTCCTTTTATATAGTTAGATTTTGCATTCATGTGAGATTGAAGAAATTGCCAAAGATAACCTAAAACATATATTTAAAAATGAAAGTAACCCAAAATATATTTATTATACAAAACTAACTTTTGGGGTAGGGAAATTACATTCAAGGCCCTTGTGACCAAACAAAAAAAAGAAGGGACAATTACCCTTATACCCTCTAGAAGTCTGCAAATGAAGTCTAGTTTGAAATGGAGTCAGAAGACTTCATTTGCAGACTTCTAAAGAAGTCTCCATCTGTAATTAAACCTTGTTTTTAAATTAAAAGATTTGGAAAAAATAATTTTAGTAAAAACGTATATCCATAAATTAAATCTTATCAAGTAGAAGGTATATAAATTAAAATTCATAAAATTAAGTCAATTTAAAGCAACTAGTATCAATTAGGTTAGAAACAACACATGCATCAAAAGCAGACTTCTAAAGAAGTCTGCATATGTAACTAAACCTTGTTTTTAAATTAAAAAATTTGAAAAAGTAATTTGAGTAAAAACATATATCCATAAATTAAATCTTATCAAGTAGAAGGTATATAAATTAAAATTTCATAAAATTAAGTCAATTTAAAGCAACTAATATCAATTAGGTTAGAAATAACACGTGCATCCGAAGAAGACTTATAAAGAAGTATGCATATGTAATTAAACATTGTTTTTAAATTTAAAAATTAGAAAAAATAATTTGAGTAAAAAATATATATCCATAAATTAAGTCTTATCAATTAGAAGGTATATAAATTAAAATTTTATAAAATTAAGTCAATTTAAAGCAACTACGATCAATTAGGTTAGAGTTTAGGGTTTAGGGTTCAAGGTTTGGAGAAAGAAATGTGCATAGTTTGTTGTTGAGAGTTTTGGTCTAAACATTAAGGGTTGACTTTAGAACTTAAAATTTGTTTGTTATAAATGTTAAATTAGTACAAACAAGTTTAATTACGATATTACAAACATTTATAAAATAACTTTATTAAGGATTTGATTAAAAAATATAAATTTTCATATTTTTGTTTTAGAAGACTTCACAAAGAGTAGACTTCTTTAGAAGTCTGCAGTTACAAATTTCATTTTCCCGCTCAAAAATTTGGGGAAAATTACTTTCCCGCCGAATTTCCCGTTTAAAAGTTATTTTCTCGCTCGACGTCAGACTTCATTTGAAGTCTACTTAGGTTTAAGGATGCAAACTTCTAAAAAAGTCTGCATCTCTAATTAAAAATTGTTTTTAAACTAGAAAATTTGAAAAAAATAATTTGAGTAAAAATGTATATCCATAAATTAAATATAATCAATTACAAGGTTTATAAATTAAAATTTCATAAAAGTAAGTCAAATTAAAGAAACTAAGATCACTTATGTTAGAAACAACACATGCATCAAATGCAGACTTCTTGCATCTTTAATTAAACATTGTTTTTAAATTTAAAAAATTAGAAAAAATCCTTCTATATATTAAAAGAGAAGACACATTAGTGAAATTGTTTGACGTGTCATTCATATGGAAGCTCTCGATTTAATTTTTATAATTTGATTGGTCGATTGTTTTCGTTTTTTTTTAAATTTTGGACCCAAAATATTAAATGATTTTCTGGCTATATTAGGTATAATACGAGATGTTGTTGATTTTGGAAACATACTTTAATTCTTCATATTTGTCTTATTTTTTTATGGAAATCAAAATATCTAGATTGGAAGTAAAATTAATTTTTGAATATACCTATTAAATTAATTAATTCGAAATATTCAACTATGATACTAAATATGGAATATTAACATTATTTATATTTTCAATATTACTAATAATTGATAGATTAATCAAAAAATATTTTGAGTTTTTTTTTAATTTTTTTATCATCACATACTAACTAAAAAATTTAATTTTATATTTCATAGTTTTATATGGCCACATTACCATTACTTATAACTCTAACATTATTATTAATAGTGATTAATTACTAATTATATTGAGTTTTTATATTTTAAGTCATCATTTAAAAATAAACGTAACAATTATATCAAGTTTTCTTAAAACATTTAATAAATATATTTTCATTAAATGGAGAATTTCATAAATTAATTTGATTTTATATAACTTTCCATTATAATTTTAAAATGGAAATTTTATAAATTTATATAGAAATAATATATGACATTTATAGAATGGCTATATATGTATATGTTAATTATGTCAATTTTCTATGATTGGTGCATTAAACAAGAAAGAAAACAATTTAATACTTTGCTTGAACTACAAGGTTATTGAGTTGTATATATATGTAGAGATAATGTTTTATCTAAATCATCAAGCAACGACGCATCTGCTTGGAAAGTATTTTTCTTTCTTTTGCTCAATTTTGGTTTGCTTATTTTCTTGGTTCTTTAATTTTGAAAACACAGATTGTTTTTCTCCTTTTTTTTTTGTTTTGGAGCAGTTGAAACATGATCATGCAGATTGTCGTGTTATGTACCGTGTTCAATGAAGGTTATATGGATGGTGATATCCAACACAATAAATTTTCTTCTTTTAAAGTTTAAATCACAGGACATCATAGTGAGAAGCGGTTAAAACTTTTTTTGTTTACGTAGGTTTATGCTAAATCATGGAAATCATCACTCTGAGAAATGGTGAGAGTTTTTCCCCCTTTTATTTATGCTTATTTTGCTGACAATGTGATTTTCCGCTTTCTCATATGGGAAATTGTTGAGTTTGTATCTCTATGTTTCAGGTGGCCAACGTATGCAGTTCTTGCATTCATGATCTTAGAAACTAAACACTTACAAAAGTTTCAGATCGATGAATAAATATATTTAGTGAGATTGTTTCAAGAAGCAAAGTTTGTATTCAAGATCCTAAAACTGAGCTTTTTGATGAAGTATACCTCGCAAATTATCATAACAACAACAACATGAAAATTGCGACATGGATCGATTTCATTTGCAAGAGAACAAAAAAAAATAGCTCATGCATCACCCGAGATCGATCATACAGTAAAATGTAAAGGTATATATTGGATCTATATATGGTATAAAAAGATTTGGTAGATTTCTAGATTTAATAGATTTATGATTGATTTTGGTATACTTTGAAGATGTAAATTATGACCGTTTGCAAAATATGTATAATAAAATTTTATTATGATTTAGCTTAGATTTCATTGCATTTCGAATGATTTGTTATGATGCTTTGAGATTTTATAGGTTCTTAAAAGTTGTATTTGATTTATTTGTAAAAATAAATTTCGAGGTAACTATTTTTTTTTACATGTAGGTAATACACATTCAGCCCAAATTTTTGTATATTCCTACATCGGGTTTGATCGACCAATTTAGAATAAGTACCAAATCTCAACTGTTATAAATTATGTTTATATTTTAACACACTAAAATTTATATATGCTCACAAAAAATCTTCAATTCCTATTATGTTAAAATTTATGAGTCTTTAAACTTACACAAAATTTCTTTCTATTTTGTTTTTCCTTATTATATGTTTATTAAACACAAACAAAATACATGAGCTATCAAATTTTTTTATCCTCGGATTTAGGACTGATAAATGAAAATTTACCAGACAATGTAAGTTATTTGATGATTTTGGAAACATAATATTTTAAGTACATAGTATTAACTTTAACATCTTTTGATCAGTAAAAATGTTAAACTTTAGTCGTTTCTCCGATAAGATAAATAACCATTTATGTAAATAAATCAATATGATAGATACCTTGAAATTATTCTGATTTATAAAATTTTCGTATAACAAGTGTTGTAGATATAAGAATATCTTTAAGACTATATATATGTACGATAACTTAAAAAATTTCAAAAATATGTAAATTTAACAACAACGAACACTAATTATTATAAAATTTAGAAGCTTTTCATCCCCGCACAGGGTGCGGAGTAGCCACCTAGTAATTTAAGTAAAAAATATATATCCATAAATTAAATCTTATCAATTATAAGGTATATAAATTAAAATTTCATAAAATAAAGTAATTTTAAAGCAACTAAGATCAATTAGGTTAGAGTTTAGGGTTTGGGAAAACAAATGTACATGATTTATTGTTGGGAATTTTGGTCTAAACATTAAGGGTTAACTTTAGAACTAAAAATTTGTTAGTCATAAATGTTATATTAGTACAAACAAGTTTAGTTACGAATACTACAAATATTTACAATGCATTTTTTATTTTTTGCGACTAAAATTTACAATTTTTTGATTTTTCGTTTTGGAAGACTTCACATAGAAGTCTACTAGTAGACTTCAAATGAAGTCTGCATTTACAAATTTCAATTTTCCGCTCAAAATTTGGGGAAAATCACTTTTGCGCCTAAATGGAAAACATTTCCCGCCTAAATTTATTTTCCCGCTCTAGAGCAGATTTCATTTGAAGTCTACTTAGGTTTTTACCAACCCTATAATTTAATTATCATATATAAATTTTTGGAGGTAAAAAATTTTGGTGCCTCTTCTTGCTCTCATATCTACGCCGCCACCGCTGTCGTGCCTCTTCTTGCTCTCATCTCCACGCCGCCGCCACCGCACACACCCTTCTCCGATCAACTGTTGATCTTCTGCCTCCTCCTTCTCTCACATTTTCATCTCTTTCTTACAACTTTATATCCATTTTGTTTGTATGATTTAGATCTAATATTGTTATTTGTTCTATGTTTAAATAGAATGGGGCGATATAGCTACACTCAACCATCAAGTGGTTCAAGAACAAATCAAGCTTCCTTGAGTACTACTTGTTGTCGTCCGTCCGGTTCTTGTTTTGGATTTCCCAAGCATTGCTTTTGTGGATTGTCACCTGTGATCCAAACCTCCGGTACGGATTTGAACCCGGGGAGAAGATTCTTTGGTTGCATTAACTATGAGGTAAGAAGATTGTTCATGGTTTAGCAATGTTATAATTATATTTTGAAATGTTTATGTTGTGTTTTGTATAGGATTGTGATTACCATATTTACAAGTGGTGGGATGAGGCTATGATGGAGGAGTTTCATGTTTGTCTCATAGAGTTGCATATAGACTGACAAAGAAGTTTGTATGTAGAATGCAAAAAGAAATCTACATGTAAGTAGACTTCAATAGAAGTCTGCTAATAGACTACAAAAGAAGTCTTTCTTTTGAATTGAAAATTATTTGACCCAACCCAAAATTAACCCAAAATTATGAATCCTACATTACATAATTTAACATTACAAACCAGAAATTATGAATCAAACTGGACCGAAAATTGTATTAAACTAGACCAAAATTGAAAATTTTGTTTGCAAGTGCCTTAAACCAAACCAATTTTATTAAATGCAATTAAACCAGACATATTGTAGACTGCCAAATAAATTCTAAGTAGACTTCAATAGAAGTCTGATAGTAGACTACAAAAGAAGTCTTATTTGTCAATTGAAATTAAACCGGTCTGATTTGACCCAACACAAAATTAACCTAAAATTATGAATCCGACATTACATAATGTAACATTACAAACCGGAAATTATGAATCAAACCGGACGAAACATTGTATTAAACTAGACCAAAATTAGAAAATTTGTTTGCAAGTACCTTAAATCGGACCAATTTTATTAAATTCAATTAAAACTGGATATACTTTATACTAACAGATAAATTGTAAGTAGACTTCAGTAGAAGTCTGTTAGTAGACTACAAAAGAAGTCTTATTTGTCAATTGACCCGCGTATAAAAGCAGAAAATTGGGGGGGACCATCGCGTAAAAAACCTAGCCGCTTGGTAAAAAGTTTTTTTTTTTTATCTTCGTCTCTTTTCTCTCTCTCTCTCTCTTGGCGACTCCGCCGTCAATCCTCTCTCTCTCTCTCTCTCTTGGCGACTCCGACAGTTTATCCGATAAGTTCCGACGACATCTTCTCTCGATCTCTCTCTCTCTGTCATCTATCTCGATCTCTCTCCCTCTGAAATCTCCATCTCTCTCTCTCTCCCTCTGAAATCTCCATCTTTCTCTCCCTCTGAAATCTCCATCTCTCGATCTCTCTCTTTACCTCCATCTGAAATCTCCATCTTTGTCGATCTCACTCCCTCTCCTAATCAACTGAGTTCTTTTTCTGTACAGGTTAAGCTGTCGCCGCCGTCAACCCGTTTCATCTCGCCTTTTCGCCGTCGTATCGCCTGCATGCGGCCAAAACTGTTTCGGTATTGCTCTTGTTCCAGATGTTATGACATCTTCTCTCTCTCTCTCTCTCTCTCTCTCTGTCTTTACATCTTAGTTCTTTACTCTAGTAATTTTCTTTAATTTTTACCGTTTATGTGCAGATCATTTTCTAGATATTGCCAAAGTGTCGTTCCGGATATAGTCTTCAAATATCGTACTTTGAAGTATGCTCTTAGGCTTGACGGCTAGGGTTTAACTTGAGGAGTCGTCTCTAGCAGACTTCTATTTCAGACTTCTTTAGCAGACTTCTGCTTTAGACTTCTTTAGCAGTTTTCTGCTTTAGACTTTTTTAGCAGACTTCTGCTTCAGACTTCGTTAGCAGACTTCTGATTCAGACTTCTGATTCAGACTTCTTTAGCAGACTTCTGCTTCAGACTTCTTTAGCAGACTTCTGCTTTAGACTTCTTTAGCAGACTTCTGCTTCAGACTTCTCTAGCAGACTTCTCTAGCAAACTTCTCTAGTAGACTTCACTAATAACTTTTGTGTTTGCAAAACATGGATAAGCTGGAATTCCCTCGCAGGCTCTATTCAAAGGGTGATGAACCATATCCGATGAAAAGTATTGGCTACTACAGTGGCGATACCAAGCTGTTCACGGCCCTTGCCCAAGCTTTACAATGGGAACAACTTTGTGAGTCCAGGTTGGGTATGTTTATCAAGCTTCATGAATTGGACTTTGGTTGGGTATCAAGGCTGGTACACTACATGCTCACTATGCAACTAGAATGCAAGAAGAAGTATGAGATATGGTGTCTTATCGATGCTACTCCAGTGAGGTTTTCTCTACTTGAGTTTGAGCACATCACTGAATTTAACTGTGAATGGTTGATAACTTGGATGCCCCTGAGACTGAGGTCACCAACGAGATGAGAGAATTCTGGGAGCTTTTAGGAGCGAATATAGAGTCTGGCCCAAGTATCCAGTGTCTAACTACATTCTGTGGGATGTGCAAGAGCTAGTTTAGAGAGGATTGATTGAGGCTGGAATACTTAGCCATCTACGCTGGGTTCATCGAAGCAAAGAATCCCTCAATTTCCACACGGGTTAGGTTGGCTAGGCTCGTTATGAACTTAGAAGAGTTCGAGAACTATCCATGGGGTAGAGTTCCGTTTAAGAGGTTGATACAATGTGTCAAAGATAAAGATTTGTGCAAGGGTTACTACATCGAAGGGTTTGTCCACGTTCTTAAAGTATTGATGTATTATGTTCTACCCGACTTTGGCGTGAATTTGGAGAGTCGATTGCTGGTAAGAGTCCACCGATGCTCGCTTTCAAAGGAGCAAGTGGGAGGAAGTACGTTAGAGAGGCCATGATAAAACAAATTTTCTATTTTTTATATGAATTTCTTTTGTTTTCTATTTTGATTTCTTTTGATTTTCTTCTTATTTTTTTCCACAGACCCATATTAAATCCTATCGGACCAAGGAATTTAATGACATGTTTGATTTATGGGATGATGATGAAGAGGACGAGAAGGTCGACAACATCATCAAGGCAATTTACGATCAGCTTTCTGATGGTGGATGCAATTGGTCTAAAAAAGATTGAGATCTGATTGGTGTCAAGAAATCGACTCAAGTGAAGTCGGAGATGTCTCTACCCAACTAAAGAATCATTGATGATGCCGAAGGGAGTCGAAAGAAGAGTCGTTCTGAGTCTACTGCGTTTGTGACAGCGGATGATGGGCTGAGTATGATGAAAATCCACATTGTTAAATTCTTTGCAAAGCTCTTTGAAAAGATGAATGATGGGTTTAGTAGTTGTACGGGCACTATCAAAGCTCTTATGGATCAGGTTTCTGCCTTGGAGGATGCCGTGAGAGAAATGAAACAAGCGGAAGTGAAAGGAGACGTCAGACTCAAACCCACCAATGATGAGCAGGTGAATGATGAGCATGATGAGCAGGTGAAGTCTAACAATAATGATAATTTAGCGGAAAAAGAGACCCATGACGAGGAGGCTAAAACCGTCAGGAAAGCCGGGGTTAGTTCCATTCTTTCTCCCAAGAAAAAGTATACCCGTAAAAGGAAGTTTAAGAGAAAGGCTTATTAAATGTTTGGTTCTTGTGTGGTTGTTTACTGACAATGTTTCAGTTTGTTTGTTTCTTGTCTTTCAAACTCTTTATGACAATGTTTCAGTTTGTTTCTTTGGTTTTTGACAACAATATGACAATAATATGTTTCTGGTTGTGATTCTGGTTGACAATAATATTTTTTTTAATCAACCAATGCAGAGCAAACAGGCCGTGCCAAGTGAGAGTGTCAACAGAGGCAGAGAACCAAGTGTTGTGATTCTCGATAAAAAGCAGCCGGACATTGACTTTGACCATGTTAAACTTAAAAAACACAAGACAAAGACCAAAGTAACATTGATGTTGAACCGTACAAAGAGTGACCGAATAAGGAGATTGGCGACTACACAAGTTCATCCTTTCGAGGGAAATAGCACCATAAAAGAGATTGTTCCAAACATGGTGGCTAGATATCATCCGTTTAGCCCCGTGGACAAGAAAAAGATCATGGCGCTTAATGCTTGGTTAAAACTTGAGCCGTAAGTAACTCATTTTACTTTTTGAAACACATGTTTATGTGTTTTTTAAAATATGTTTAATGTGTTTACACTTTTTAAATACATGTTTATGCGTTTTTAAGTATTGTACACGTTTACGTATTTTACACGTTTCGAATCTCGCAGGGGTTATCCTAAAATTAAGCCAAACACAATGCTTGATTGGTTTTGGCTTCTGTGCACTCCAACAAAGTGGCTGAAAGAAACAATATGTCAGACTTCTTTAGCAAACTTCTTTATTAGACTTCTCTATCAGACTTTTCATTCAGGTTAATTTTGGACTAACACATTTTTGTTTTACTATATGCAGCACCTCGATGTTGGGATTAATCTTCTCAGACAACGATTTACTATGCATCCAGAATGGTTCCGGTCAGAAAGAATTTGCTTTGTTGATTTACTTTTTGGCACAATGTGGAGATCAAAGTATCAAGAATTTCTTGACTCTAGTGCGAATCCTGACGGTTCCGGCAAGCTACTACATGCTGGATCTCTTGAGTACTACACATGCGAGGAACCAAGGTTTTGCCAATCATGGAAGACTTGGGAACTCGAGATTGATGATGTATATTCGACCTTACACATCATTGGTAAGCATTGGGTGGCTATGTAGATTTCAATTCCGAGGAGGTACATTGTTATTTAGGACAATGCCGTTACCTTTGCATCTAGCCAGCATATAGCTGAAGTCGTAGAGCCCATTGTTGTCCTCACTGCCTATAATGCTTCGTGAGTTGGCTTCTCCGGAGGATAAGCACAAGTACCCGTTTGATCCACTCACACATGAGAGGATTTTAGCTTCGGGAGTGCCACAGAACAACCAAAGTGGTGATTGTGGAGTGCATGCTTTGAAGTATATGGAGTGTCATGCTCTCGGAATGGCGCTTCCTTCGAAACTATGTGACGCCAACATGAAAGTTATTAGGGAGAAGATAGCGGCCGAAATATTTGATGAGACCAACTTACATGGCAAGGAGGATTCTTACATGTCATATAAGTTATTGGACACATATATATGATGTGTCTAACGATTTATATTCCTATGTCGGATGAAACTATTTGGGATCTAATTGTTGTAGAACTTATAACCTATATTTTTTGGTAACTTCTATTGTGGGGGTAAGTTTTTGTGATCCACTAATAGAAATATTGATAGGTAGGAAATTATTTTGTAACCTATCAACGATTTATGTGAAATCAGGTTTCGGACATCACATAGCATCGTAAAAAAAATTTTCTAATGATAAAACACATTGCATCCCTAATGTTGTAGACAAAAATATTGTATATAAAACAAATTACTACATGACATAATTGTTGTAGACAAAGGAACCACATGAAAACAAACAGAAGAACACACCACTGTAGACAAGTAACCACATTAAAATAAAAAACAAGAACACACATGAAATGAGAAGATACTGGATTGTGGAGAAAATTAGACTTCTTCGGAAGATTTCATGAGTAGACTTTGTTGGAAGACTTCATGAGTAGACTTATGTAGTAGACGTCTCTCTGTTTCGATTTTCGTTGACGTTCAACTCCTTCGTATGAGGATAACACACAAAATTTTCAAAAAATGTTTAAGTATAAACAATTGGAAAATTGTAAAAATTAGAGTTACTTACGCATTTCTGTCGCGTATGGCCCAGTTTTCGGTATATCGAACAATTGTATTGCTTGTGAGCCTTTCGCGGTTTGGTCTTTTTCTTCTTTGCAAGTTCAAGCCTAGTTTGCCATATAGACTTCTTCTTTCTCCCAGGAAGTGCCTTCACGAATGGAGGAAGACATTGTATCTTTGTAGTGGCCAAACATTCATCTCTTTTTGGAAAAATATTGGCCGAGTATCCCGCATACAAGTATGCCTTCGTGTAGGATGGATATACAAGTTAAGACACTTGGATCTTGGCCTCTATCGCAGCTGCAATAGCATGTGAGCAAGGTACTTTCTCAATATTCCACACATCACAACCACACATTCAGTTCTTTAAATCTACGACACAATTTTTCTTCCCTACCTTCACATAAAATAGTCAATTATCTATGTGGTCCACCGCCATCCTATCTACATAATCTCCACGAACCGTGAACAAATATTCAACTCCACGACTGTGAGGAGTTGTAAGACTCAAAGTATTTTCTCGTCTTTTCCAATACCACCTTCCTAGCCTCTCTCGTATAAACTCGAGAAGAAACGTTATGGGTAATCTTTTTACAACCTTAAGGACTGAGTTGAGAAATTCGGCGATGTTACTGGTCTTTATGTTGTATCTATCACCGTGAAAGTGAACTCGTGACCATAGCTTCATGTCCGCGTATTCCAAGTATGCCGCAAGTTCGGGATGCAAACATCGTAGATCGTCCATGTACCGATTGTATTCAGGAAGCATATACGCATACGCAGCATCTTTCACCAAATAAATAAGGTTATTCCCCTTAAAATTCATGAAAATGTTGCTCTGCAGATGATAGTAACATATCCCTCGTGTTGCCCAAGGTAAAACCGTTTCACATGCTTTCTTGATGGATGGGTGTCTATTCGAAACTATCACCAAAGGGAACTGATCGGAGATACATTTGCGTAATTTGGTAAAAAATCACTCCCATGAAGCGTCATTCTCGAAATCTACAATCCCAAAAGCCAACGGAAATAATTGAAAATTACCGTCTTGTGCGGTTGCTACAAGTAAAACACCTCCGTACTTCCCGTTCAAGTGAGTTCCATCCACCACAGTGACTCGCCTCATATATTGAAAGCCAGCTATCGAAGCTCCAAAAGTAAGAAATATATATTTGAATCTATTCTCAGGATCAATTTCAAGACTGGTGACAGTTCCTGGATTCGCTTTTTGTATCAAGTACAAATATGAAGGCAAGTTTTGATATCCATCTTCTGCGGTTCCCCATACCAATTGTTGGGCTAGCATCAATGATTTGTATGAAGTGGTGTAATCCATTCTCATACCAAAAATTGTCCTCATTGAATCTCTGATATGCTTCGGCGTTATTCCATCAATAATTCCAACACGGTTTCAAAATAGATAAACAACATACTTCAGAGTAGAATGTTTGCGATGAGCCATTCAATCCGCCATTGAACAAGTATGGACATCCAAATATTTTTTCACCCAAAATGTGTTTGCCTCGTTCTTCACACTCGCTCTCAGTTTCCATCCGCATCATTTCACAGAACAATGTGCAACAAATAGAGTAGTCATGGACTTGTATGCATAGAATGAAAACTGTTGCATGACCGCCATTATTCGCAACTCTATCTGCAACTCGTCCTTGCAACTAAAAATTTTACCAACACAAATACTGTTGTTCCATGTTGCATTGGCTCTTACTTCGTTTATAACACACCAAGCTTTGGTATCATCTACATCTTCATCCTCATCTTTCACTTTTCTATACTTACTGTAGTCTTCATCATCCGTGTAAATATCGACCTTATCTTCATTTGCCTTAACATATTTATCTGATCCTACATCCGAATATTCATCCCCGCATATATCCGCATCATTCGAACATGCATCTATTTGTTCAAAACCAGATATATCCGCATCTTTATCATGATCACTGTTCGGATCTTCATAAGTCTCAGCATCCATCTCAGATCGACTCGAAACACATAAACGTACAACATGCGTTCTACTTAGCTCGATCAAACTCTGAACTTGTCTATCACTTGTGATATACATAGGAGGAGTATCTAGATCCATTTGTTGCAAAATTTAATCCGGTAGAGAGTAAGATAATTCAACAAAGCTCCACTTGCCTAGCTTGTAATCATCTTGCGCCATTTCGACAAGTTCACCATGGGTACAACCATCATTCAAAAAGAACATTCTCCCTTCTTTGCGAGTATCCACAGCAAAATTCCATGAATTTTCATTCATCGCCCATGCACCATAAACAACCGGAAAGTTCACCATCTCTGTAAGAAATAAACATTTAAACGTATTAGCGATTAAGATAAAAAAAAAGTTATTATACACATGCAAAATACACATCTTCAAAATTTATGTATAGAGTAGAATTCTTTAGCAGTCTATTCCATACATAGTCGACTTCGTTAGCTGTCTACTCAAAAAAGACAGAGTAGACTTCCATAGAAGTATACTCGAAAAGACAGAGTAGACTTCTATTAAAGTCTACTCGGAGCAAACTTCAAAAGAAGTATAAAAGTAGACTTCATTTAGATTAGTTATGTAATTCTGATTTATTTCTAGTAGACTTCAGATGAAGTCTGCTAAAAGGGAGGTTATTTTTGTAGTTGACCAAAATGTTGACTTTTCTGAAGTCTACTTAGGTTAGTTTTGTAGTTGACCAAAATCACAAAATATTGACTTTTTTAGCAGACTTCTCCGACAAGTCTGCTAAGTGAGTAGACTTCTATAGAAGTCATTCTTTTTGTGTCAAAAAAAAAGAAAAAAGATAATGTTGATTAAAAAGTTGTTTATTTTTTCATTTTTAATATAAATAAGATATTATTAGTTATTAATTCAAAAAAATCCCACAACAATCAGATTCGATTTTGAATCTAATAAAATTAGTTTACGCTATCTAAAAGATTTGAATTTTTTTAAAGATAGATGAAGTAATCATTGTATTTAGTTTATTATTATAGTTAAAGATGTTTTAAAAAAAGTCCAACATTTCATTTTAAATCACTTAAAGATATTAATTACCCAACGTTATTAATAACTACTTTCAAAAAATATTTATATCTTGATACTATTATTTGAAAAAAATAAATTTTAGAATAATTTTAACTTATTAAAACTTATATGATTTTTCACTACTAAAAAAATAAATGGAAGTATTTAATGAAGGTGAATTGGAATAAGATACAAATATATACTACATCGGCCGGATCCAATCTAAATTCTTTTTAGTTTTAGCCTAATAAGGTAAAAAAAATCTTCATATATTCAAATCACCTTAAAATCATTAGTTTTTAATCCATTTAGGGCTTTTGCAATAAACAAATTTAACTTTCATATATAGAGTCAATGATAAATAAATAAAATTTAATCACAAAGTTTATTCAAGTGTAATTATATTTTAGTATTTATTTTTAAAATTTATTGATGGAAAAATAATATAATGTACGTAAAATATATATTATTATAATGAAAGTTTAATGTATATTTTAGTTATAATATATTAGGAATATACTATAATGTAATAAGATATTTTTTTATTATATTCAAATATTATTCTGAATAACAAAATATAAAAACAGACTTTATACCTAATTATCTACCAGTTTAATTTACAAATCAATAAAATCTTAAATAAAAATCATTGAGTTTAATTAGCTTAATTGATATACAAGTAAAATATAGTTTTAAAAAAATAGCATCGACTACCAACCCTAAGACTAGAATGTTAATATTGGTAGACTTTTAAAATCCACCACAAAATAAATATCCCAACATAAAACTAAAATTCTTAATATTACAAGCCAAGTCAAAATGAGGAGGAGAACTAACATCCGACCTATCATTGAAACCTAAAATCCGAATAAGTCAAAGCAAACCGAATAGCTAGTGTTCACTCTTTCTACAGCCTTCACAAAACAAATATTATTCCGCGCACAACGCATATTAGAATCTAGAAATATAAATAACAAAGTCAATTTTTGTCTCAAAACATACATATGTAACACAGTTTAACCTTTATAGAAGATTAAAATCACATAAGTTATTGACTTCTAACCAACAATTTAACCTTTATAGACGATACCATTAGAATTTGGTACAAAATAGATCTAATAAATTTGAAGTAAAGTACTAAAATATTATTGACTTCTAACCAACAATCTGAAGAATTAGAAACAAATCAAATAATTAAAATCTTCTATTTATATAACAAATTATTATTACTAAAATTAAAATAAAATTATTCCGCGCATGACGCAGATCCATAATCTAATGTAATATATAGTTGTTGATATTTTTTATTTGGAACGTCACACTATATATATTAAAATTGAATACTGTATATAGAGAATTCATTTCTCTTTGAAAATGGAAAATAAACTTTGAATATAAGAACATAACAAAAACAGTTAAACTAAAAATTTGGTTTGAGGTTGAGCGTTGGACGTGTGTAGGCACGTCAAAAAAACACTTTCAAATATCGTAATCACTTATATAGACTTCGAATGGTATGCAAATAAAAAAACGCAGATAAAACATAATATGCAGATCAAGCAAAACAAATGCAGATCAATTAGATTATGCAGAACAAATGTATATCTGACCGGTTAAACTAATTTATCGAATTAGCTTATTTGACCGAATGTTAAACAATTATTATTATTATTTTAATAGACAAAGAAAATTTAAACATTATATAAAAAGTAAATACAATTACAACATACAATAAAATTAAATAAAAATTAATATGAAGCATTTTTGTTTGCCCATAATGTATTTGCAATAATTTCTCTAATATTTGTCATAAGATTTCCTTATCTCTTTCCGCTTCTTCCATGCCATTTTGTTCAACCATAGAAGTAACATTGTCAATCTCTGGGTGTGTCATTGTATCAGCAAAATCTTCATCAGAAAAATTTGAAACTCTAATAAAATTATGTAATCTCATTGTTGTTGTTACCACTCTGTTTTGAACATGCATATCAAATCTCAGAAAGTCACAAAGAATCCTTCATTTCTTCTTCCAAACTCCAAATGTCCTCTCAATAATAGAACGCAAAAATGCATGATATCAATTAAATAACTCTTGTTTGTTTCTCGGAGGAGGACCAATTTCGAACTGTGACATATGATACCTAACAACTGCATTTCTTGAAGAATTGTAGGGAGCCAAAAAGCTTTGTTTATTTGGATAGCCAGAGTCCACTAGATAATACTTATCGGCTAGATGTAAAGGAAAATCAAAATCATTGTCTTGCACAATTGTGATAACGGTTGTATGATGACATGAACCCGGTGCTCCATTCCAAACATATATGAATGACATATTCAAATCACATATCACCATTATATTAAATTATGTAATATTGTGTCGATTCCAATATATTTCTTGAACTTAAGGCTTCACTTTAACGTAAATATGAACTCCGTCCATAGTTCCAACAAAACCACTAAAATAAGACTAATATATCTACTAGTCGTTCTGGAAACCTTATTAGTTCATGTGTTGTTGGAGTCTTGATATAGTCACAAGAAAGCAATTCAGTCGCTCGAAGAACTTCGAAAAATTTCCGGTTCACTGTCTCTTGCGTTCGTCCAAATTGTAATCTGACAATTCTCTGAACTTCGCTATGCCAGACATTTTATCATATTCTCCATGGCGTCTAGCCTTC
The DNA here is from genome assembly GCA_900406275.1 of Anastatica hierochuntica. Lineage (NCBI taxonomy): Eukaryota > Viridiplantae > Streptophyta > Magnoliopsida > Brassicales > Brassicaceae > Anastatica > Anastatica hierochuntica. Next base: position 19,106 of record OVAN01004348.1, read on the forward strand.
TCGTTAGCATGACTTCTACACCAAGGGCCTCGTTAGCGTTTTCCTCGTAGGATTTGCCAGTGATGTTGTGACGGTGAGAGCAAGGGGTTCGTGTTAGCCCTGATCTTGGAGTCTGATGCGTCCAAGTCTTCTTAACGACCTTCATTGGCATTTCACCTAGTGGCTGCATTGACGAGACTTTCCTTTTGAACCAGCGCGCCTTCTGTCATCTTCGCCGTCGCCGTCGGGTGTATGAGTGTCTATCTCTACTACCGAAGCTTTGAGTCGCGTTCTCGTCTTCCAACTCTTTAAGGCGAACTTCGTTTTCTCTTAGCTTCGCCACGATCAGCTCGTGCTTCTGAAGCTTCGCCGCGATCGCCGCGTCGTCGGCTGTCTCAGGTGTTTCCTCCTCGGGTTGAGTTGCAGCTACTTCCTCGGATGTGGATTCGAGGTTTTTGCTACTTTCTGGTTTGGATGAACTATTAGATTCGCTCATCTTTTGTTCTTTTGTTTTTGTTGAAATTCTCCCTCTTCTTCTAGCGCCAAATTGTTTGGGGGGTTTTTTTGGTGACTCTTCGATGGAGAAGAACAAGAACAAGAGTCTAGGGGTTTGAGAGAGATGAACAAAAGAGATATAAAACGATTCTTCTTTATTGATTAATAAGAGAGATCGATTACAAAATGAGTTTTGGGTGTAAAGTTTCATATCCTTGAATTAGGGTTCAAGCCTTTGTATTTATAGTTTTCGAATCAAAGTATTTCCATATTTCTTTATGGATAACTTCTATATTCGAGTCTATCTATACAATAAGGAATATTCCCCTTAATTCATTAAGGTACTTGTCCTTATCTCTTAAGACTTAAATCGGCTAAGGGGAATACCGCCCTACCTCGGCTATGACCTCGGCTTGGCGGTGTGTCCTTGGTTATGGCCTGGGTTTACACATAAAAATAGAGAGTTTGTTTATTCCTCCTTGGTCTAGTTATGATCGGACTCTAAGGAAATAAAATCACCCCCAACAACAGGCATGGATTCATCAAACTAATTCATAAGAAAATTAATATTGAAAATTACATAAATTAAAGATAAATATGCATGTATGTGTTATAATATTTTTGTAGAGAATTTGTAAAAAACTATTATATATTATTGAACATAAATTCCAACTTATATTTAACAATTTAAATTTTTCAAAATTTTTTGAATAAACTAATTAAACATGTACCTCTTGTTTTGAATTCTTTTTACTAGATGCAAAGATAACCTGAAAAATATAAACAAAACTAATTTAGCACAAAATAAAGAAATTATTTATACTTTTACTAACAACTTCCTCTATAATAAATATTACATAAATTGGAAAAAAAAATTTACTTTTGAGAAGAATATGAGTTTCTAAGTGAGTGAAATGAAGTAATAGTGAGTATTTATAGGCCAATTAATTAAAAAAACCAAGCTAATGCATTGGGCCTCTTCCTTTCGCCAACTCCCTTCAGCTATCACCTGCAGAACAACCAAGAAAGACAAAAATTAGTCTGCATGCAGCTCAATTTTTGTCCTTTTCTGTATTTATTTATCTAATAATAAAGATGAATGGACAACTCAATGCAATATCCTCTGCAAATTAAAGTTCTGCATGTATTCTGCGTTTTGTTCTGCACCACATTCAATACCATAATATTATGCCTTGGACCATATTCTTATTTACTAACTTCTAGGACCGATGAATAACAATCTTGTGTACCCCATAATGTTATTATTTCCACTATCCAACTTTTTATTTCTGAATTTTGAATGAAGATCTAATACCAATTTACCGCAGATCTTGGAGAGCCATCTGTTAAGTTTCATGGGCTTCCAACTCAAAACCAATTGGTAATGAGTGGATTGGCCCATTTAGCTTATATATTACTCATGTCCCCATCATATTTCCGATGTGAGATCTTTCCTCCACACCTCCCCTCGAGATAATGGTTCTTTTAACCATTAATCTCGCGAATCCATCGTGCCCCCACCGAGATAATGCTCTTTTTCTAGCTATCTCGGCGGAATTGAGCCATCTTTGGGCCATCAATTAGCGGGGTGATCAGGCCACATTCCGGGATGGATTAATGGGGTAGAGTGTGGGTCGGCTCTTATACCATGTTAAGTTTCATGGGCTTCTAACTCAAAACCAATTGGCAATGAGTGGATTGGCCCGTTTAACTTATATATTACTCATGTCCCCATCATATTTCCGATGTGAGATCTTTCCTCAACACCTCCCCTCGAGATAATGGTTCTTTTAACCATTAATCTCGCGAATCCATCACGCCCCCTCCGATATAATGCTTTTTCTAGTTATCTCGGCGGAATTGAGCCATCTTTGGGCCATCAATTAGCGGGGTGATCGGGCCACATTCCGGACCGAATTAATGGGGTAGAGTGTGGGCCGGCTCTGATACCATGTTAAGTTTCATGGGCTTCCAACTCAAAACCAATTGGCAATGAATGGATTGGCCCATTTAACTTATATATTACTCATGTCCGCATCATATTTCCGATGTGGGATCTTTCCTCCACACCATCTTCTACTACTTTTGCGGCTTTGTTCTTAAATCTTACCGTTGATATGCTATTTTTGCATGTCTTTTTTCTTATGTCTATTTAGTTATGTCAAAATGTGTGGACTGATTTTTACAATAGGTTTATTCTCTCATATATGTATGGAATGTTTTGATCATAAAAATAGTAACCGTTATTTTGGTAATTTGTTCAATACCTCTATCAAATAATAATATAAAATATGATATTATTGTGTTGTTCGATACAAACATATATATATATATGTTTGGTATTTTCATATTGTTAATACAATATAATGTAAATTTTTTTAATTCGAATCTAACACATAAATATAAATAACTTGTACAAAAAGTACTATGGTAATATAGAGTATTCTTCGACATTGGCTTCATAGACTTCAGTACATAAAATATCATCAATACTCCCTTACACAACAAAGGTGAGACGGAAATACAAAATTTGGAATTATTATGCAGTGGAATTGATGGTGTAAATAATATAACACAAAATATTCTCGTATAGCGCAAAATAACCTATATAAAGCAGCACTATTAGACCTTTTCAGTTACTAAAATTTGTTCTTGCCAAACTTTCTCATAATCTTTTACAAAAATATAAAGAACGTATGATATGGGGAAATAGTAGCATATAGGAATTCATATTTTTAAGTAGCTTTGCTAAACAATGTAAAGAAAAACAGTAAGAAAATGTTGAGCGAGAGATTTGGTTTTCATGAGAAACCCAATATCTTCTGCTTTTGACATTTGTGAATTCTTAATTTCAATTTACCATTATGTATGTGGAATTATTCATTCTCTTTATAACATTAGTGAAGGATAACCATATATGATGCAACATTTTTGAAGTTTAAAAAATTCTGGACAACCTTATGTTATGTTTCTCCCGTACATACTTCCTCGAGAATGGTTGAATTGATCGGAAGATGAGTCAGTAGTTATTAATTATACGATATGAAGATAAAAGGAAAAAAATAAATAAAAAGCATAGAATCCTAAAAATTTAATTAAACCATCAAATTTGATTGGAGTTATCATTTTTTTGTTACCTGTAGCCGAATGGCAAGTAGTTCCTCTCATTAGAGGCAACTGCAGAGTTCAAACTCTGGTTTTGTGAGATGGCAACAGAGGTGGTGCAACCACTTGCTCATCGCAGAGTTATCAATTTCAAAGTGTAATCCATGGTTCTATCATTTAAATATCTTTTGATTTTAATTTTGGTAACACAAACTTTAAGGTCGATTTAGTCCGAACAAATCTAGGAATCAAAGAACTTGGGGAAAAGGAAAGAAGATGCAAAAGCATATTCAATTAAATATACTAAGTTACTTTAAAATAGGTTGTGCTAGATTAGCTACAAAATTTTGACCAAAAAAATTATAAAAAAGATTAGCTACAAAATATCTCAATACACATGAAACTAAAAGTAATTTTCATATTTGACTCTTTGTTTAATTCGCAACATGGTATTTCAAGTCTTTTTATATTTTTACTACATTACTCACAATATTAAAAGTTCAAAATTTTACGTCTCAATCGATAGAGGAGAAAGAAGTCTATTCTCCCTTATACTTAGTGTAGTTATATATTGGTACCACATACAAGATTTAAAAGGTTTGAAGTATTGATCTCTGTTTTCACGAAAGAATAAGCATAATTTCCACTTGAAGATATCTTTTTTAAAAATTTTTTTATTTGATTAGCATTATAGAAAATGTATATAAAATTGATGTACATTAAACTTTATTGAAAATAAAAATAATAATTGTTTTTAATATGATAACATCTCAGTTATGAAACACAATTACCATAGGTGAAGATTTCAAGGCCGAGACATGTGTTTATAGACATACCAAATAAGTCATTACAAATTACTTGTCATGTATATATAAATTTTTATGATTAAAAGAAAAATTCACGCTGATAGATTATATAAAATAGTAACAAAACCAAAAAATATTGTAACGTATAAATTCACGCTCAGCGCTGATCAAAGACCTAATGAAAATAAATAAAAACTGTTTTGGTTGTACAACGATGTCAAAAGTCATGAAGAAATGCGTCGGAATGATAGTGCTAGGAATAGTTTCTTAAATTCAACCCTCCATTCCTAACTCTTGAACGCTAGTGATAAGAGCAACTCCAATGGTGAGACTCACCATTGGAGTCCTTAGCATTTTATAATTTGTTTTTGTGATTTAAATTGTGATTGTTTAATAGTTAAGGACTCTTGTATTAAAATGAACTCCAATGGTGAGACTCATGAGGAGTCCTTAGGAAAAAAAAAAAAATTTAATTTTAAAACAATAATTAATGAATGAGTGTGATATTTAAATAGTAAATATTTAATTATTGAATGATTAGTAATACATTTAAATATGGAAAAATAAATATTAAATTATAAATAAAATTTTTTATTTATTGGATGATTAAATATGAAAATACATAATTATCAATATTCATTACCACCAAATTTGTTCCAAATATTTTCAATTAAATCGTTTTTCAATTGTTCATGTAGACGTCTATCACGAACATGATTCCGTATGCCAAGCATATTACCGAGATTCGAAGGCATGTCGGTAGAATAAGACATATCCACATGTGAACTTCTGGTCGAGTCTCCTTCTTCAAACTCGGATGTATCATACTGAGTGTATCTATCGCGCTCATTTTCTACTATCATATTGTGTAGTATGATACATGTTCTCATAATTTTCCCTATTTCTCTCTTATCCCACAAAAGAGTCGGGTTTTTCACAATCGCAAAACGAGCCTGCAATACTCCAAAAGCACGCTCCACATCTTTTCGGGTTGCTTCTTGATATTTGGCAAATAACTCTGCTTTAGGACCTTGAGGGAGTGTGNAGACCTTGAGGGAGTGTGATAGACTGGATAAATGTTGACCATTTTGGATAAATGTCGTCTGTGAGGTAGTACGCCAAATCATACTCGTGTCCGTTGACCACGTAATGTACCCTTGGAGCTCGACCTTGTAAAATGTCATCAAAAACAGGTGATCGATCGAGGACATTAATATCGTTTAAGGTACCTGGAGGACCAAAAAAAGCGTGCCATATCCAAAGATCTTGTGAAGCTACAGCCTCTAAGACAATTGTTGGCTTTCCGGATCCACGTGTGTACTGTTCTTTCCAAGCGGTTGGACAATTTTTCCACTCCCAATGCATACAGTCAATGCTTCCTATCATCCCTGGAAAGCCGCGTATCTCTCCAATATCGAGTAGTCGTTGTAGATCTTCTGCTGTGGGTCTCCGTAGATACTCATCTCCAAATAATTGTATTACTTCTTCTGTGAAATTGGCTAAACACGATATTGCTGTGCTTTCACCAAGTCGGAGATATTCATCAACGGCGTCAGCCGCACAACCGTAAGCAAGCATACGAATAGCTGTCGTACACTTTTGAAGTGCAGATAGACCCAACCTTCCGGTTGCATCTCTTCTTTGTTGAAAGAATGGTAAATTTTCTGAAAGCCTATCGACAATACGCATGAAAAATGCCTTGTTCATGCGGAAACGCCGTCTGAATAAATGAGCCGGATATGTCGGCTCTTCGCTGAAGTAGTCATTCCATAAACGGTTGTGGCCCTCTTCGCGTTGTCGTTCTATATATGCACGTTTCCTCTGCTTATTCTTTCGACCCTCTACTATGTTGTTGTACGTATGTTCAAAGATATCTTCAAACGCTTCGTCCATTCTTTGTTCGAGTTCATCAGATGAAGACGATGACATTTTCCAAATCTATGTTAAAGTCAAAACCAAAAATAAAAAATTACAACAACACTAAAAATATTTTCTATTTAATTATCTATGTAAAACAAAAAAAGTAACAAATTATGTATATAATAAAAAAAATTATTAACTAAAATTACGAATTATTAACTAAAATTACGAATTATTAACTAAAATACAAATTATTTACGAAAATAAAAATTTTTTACAAAAAAAATTATATACATAAATACAAATTATTTACCAACTTATTCACGAAACTACAATTTATTAAAATTATCTATATGGTATACTTTAGTTTTTAAAAAATCCATATCTTACCTATGGTGTGAAGCGTGAGATGTGTAGATGTGGGATGTGTAGATGTGGGATGTGTAGAGTGATTTAGAAGAAGTAGGAGAATGACTAATTAAGCATCAACTACTAATAACTAATTAAGTTATTACTCAAACCACAATTCTAGCATTGTTTCTTTCTAGTTATTGTTTTCTAGAAGTAAAAGAGATGAGGTAGTAGTTGTACACTAACCTCAGAGAACCTTCTCAAGGTCAACCACCTGCATTTTCAGCATATGTACCTCTGCCTGAAAAGAAATCATAAAAAAACAGTCATCATTTTTTAAAGAAAACTATGAAAATGTATTGAAACAAGAAGGACAAAGAC
>OVAN01004349.1:0-26081 GCA_900406275.1 Anastatica hierochuntica
ATCTCTCCTCATTATCTCATCGAGCTTAGACTGCAGATCATCAATTCTCTTTTCATCAGATGACACAACTCCTTTACCACACTCAAAGTCTGATCTGCGATTTGCCTGACTGTTTGCCATGTTATTCACCAACTCAAAAGCTTCTTGCACAGTCTTGNGTCTTGATACTGAAATCCCCATTGCTAGCAGTGTCCATTGCATTATGATACTTCTCTTCAACTCCATTAAAGAAAATGTTGAGGATATTCCAATCTGTGAATCCATGATGAGGACAATCATTCAGATACTCTCTGAATCTCTCCCAAGCTGCATGAAAACTCTCAGCATTTAGTTGGCGAAATCCTACATTCTTATTTCTCACAGACATAGACCGCAATTTTGTGAAGAAATACCCCAGGAAGGCAGCCTTGATCTCGTCCCAAGTCCTAAGAGAATCAGGCTCCAAGCTATTGTACCATCTTGTAGCTTTGTCATTCAGAGAGAAAATGAACAATCTACATTTTAGAGCATCAGTAGGCACTCCGTTGTGCTGAAGAGTATTGCAGATGGCTTCAAATCTATCCAGATGGTGCATTGGGTGCTGTGATGGCAACCCATGATACAGGTTCTGCTGCACCAATTTAATGAGACCTGTCTTGATCTCAAAATCTCTCCTCTCAATAGGAGGCGGACAAATCCCAGGAAGATTCGCATAGAAGGCCTCTGGAGTGTCATATTGCGCCAGAGTCATCCTCTGTTGAGGTTGATTTGCGCATTGCTGCCCCGTATCTGCAACATTCTGCTGGCCAGCTTGCTGAGCAGCAGCATTAGCACCACCTCCANACTTCAGGAAAGAGAGGATTATTGTGAACTTGAATGTCTGCACCAATGTTATCACCCATGATTGCAGCAAACTCAAACTCTTCAATAACCTCCAGAAATTTCTCTCTCTTCTTCTGTCTCTCTAGACGCGAAGGTTTAGGCTCGAACTTAGCTAAATTAGATGTCCTTTGGCTTCTAGTGTGAGGCATGTTCATGCACGTGAAAAAAGAAAAACAAAAAAGAAAAATAAGAGATTAAAAACAAAAAAAGAAAAATGCCTTAGGCACGCAATGATCCTAAGTTTTAAGACTCCCTATTGGTCCCCAACAACGGCGCCAGAAAACTTGATAGCTCAGGTTTTCACCCATAACACTGCAAGCGTACAGATGTATGTTGTAGTGGTTTGGGATCGAATCCACAGAGACCAAAGAGTAGCACGGAGAATCAAGATCAAACAGCGGGCTAAGGCTAGAAAAGATGTCTTTTAAGAGATGCAAATGTCGAAATCAAGAGAGCAAAGAAAAGTAGGCAGCAACGTAAGTTTGTAAACAATTAAGAAAAGTATTGGGCATCGGGTATTCTCAGGGAAACATTTCATTGTTGACTCAAACTACAGACTAGGGAAGAGGTTAAGAACCATCTTGAACTCAAATTCAAATCTAGAACTTATCTACTTCCGTAGTATCAGCGCCCTATACACTAGAAACCTCGAGACTAACTTCTGTTGACCCTCGATTTCTAGTCATGCATTACTAACAGATTTGATAGGTTCACAATTCACTTAAACATCAACTTCCATTGACTTAAGAAGAATTGCTCATCTATAATTATTTCAGGCATTTAAACATTCACCTTCCAGCAGTTAAACAACCTAAGATCACAAACTAAGTGATCAATTCAGTTTCATACATTACGATTAACTATAGACGAAGATCTGTTAGATAATATCCCTAAACAAGCAATTATATATCAACAAATCATGAATCCCCTCTGTGAGAACCCTAAACGCAACGATTAAACTACTCACACATGTTCAGAGAATCAACAAAAATCAATTTCCAGAGAGACATGATTGTATTAATCAATAAACAATGAATAAGGTTCAGACACATCAGGCGGTAGCTAGGATCTTGTAGTAAGCATACACTACCTCTTTCTTCCAGTCCTAACAGCTAGCTTGACTTTAGCATCCTTGTTGGATTGAAGATCCTTTGCAGCAGTCATCAACTCATTAACCTGGTGTTCAGCAATATTCCTAGCATTCTCGAATTAGGCAATCCTCCTCTCCTTAACCTGGAGATCGATAGACAAATCTTGTTCCTTCTCGCTTAAGATCATTACTTGAGAATTGAGCCCATCAACTTGAGCCTGAAGGTTAAGGACTTGGGACTTAGCTAAATGAAGCTCATCTTTAGTAACCTTGAAAATCTTCTTCACATTTTCAAGCTCTTTAACATCGAGAGAACCTCCCACCATATCTTCGAGCTTTAGTTGAGCCTTATTGATAGCTCTAGCCAGCTGGTTTTGACATGTCAAAATAACAACGTTGTGAGAATGTCAACAGTAAATAAAAAAACAACAAAAACACGAATTTGATTTGCTAATATCTGATAATGACCAACGTAATAGGCAATGTCCAAATACTCTTCTCGATTTGTCAAGTTATTGATAGCAGGGAGGGAACAACCAACTTGCTTCATATGACACATCAGCGTCCCCAATCCCCAGGCATCATCTAAGACTGATCCTGGCTTCGAATGAGAAAAAGTCCATCCAACTATACCTCATCTGGATGAAGACCTCGATGTCCTCTCTCCCTAATCAGGTCTAGGCCTCTTGCTTGGGGGATTCTCTAGGTCTTGACGTTCCCTTGACCTGGGAGGGCTCGGGTCCATCTCTCGAGACTCAGGGTCTACAACCTTCTCTTGACCTTTTGATGTTTCAGGGATAGTGGAGAGCGGAATTACTGATTTCACGACATTCGAGGTCCGATCATTGAGAACCTCTCAGAGAGAGCTTATGAAAAAGCCACCCTGAACCTTCTCGCTTCAACGAGACTGGGAACCGCTTGCGGACTTGACCTTCTTGCCTTTTGAACGGAAGGATGGTTGAAGAGGCATATTTTGCTTCTTTTCAGTCTCAAATTTACTACATTTTGTTGAGACTGAACCTACGTCATTATCACCAGAAACTGTTAGGAAAGAGGAGGAACCTCACCAATGACCAATCTCAGGTTTCCCATGTTTAATACGAGAAATTCAGGTAGGAACCAGTTACCTTCAAGTTGATTAACGGGAATCGGATCATGGAACTGAGCCTGATTCTTTGGAGACCTGGTGATAGATCAAGTTTTCAACCGAGATAACACTGCAAGCGTACCGATGTACGTTGTAGTGGTTCGGGATCAAATCCATAGAGACCAAAGAGTAGCACGAAGAATCAAAATCAAACAGCGGGCTTAGGCTAAAAAGATGTCTTTTGAGAGATGCAAATGTCAAAATTAAAGAAAGAAAATAAAACGCAGCAAGCAAACGAGGTTGTAAACAATTCAGAAAAGTGTTGGGCATCGGGTATTCTCAGGGAAACATTTCATTATTGACATAAACTACAGATTAAGGAAGAGATTAAGAACCGTTTTGAACTCAAATTCTAATCTAGAACTGATCTACTTCCATAGCATCAGCGCCCTATGCACTAGAAACCTCGAGACTAACTTCTGTTGACCTTCGATTTCTAGTCATGCATTACTAACAGATTTGATAGGTTCACAATTCACTTAAACATCAACTTTTGTTGACTTAAAAAGAATTTCTCATCTATAACTCTTTCATGCATTTAAGCATTCACCTTCCAGCTGTTAAATAACCTAAGATCAGAAACTAAGCGATCAAGTCAGTTTCATGCATTACGATTAACCATAGATGAAGATCCATTAGATAATATCCCTAGTCATGCAATCCTATATCAACAAATCATGAATCCCCTTTGTGAGAACCCTAAACCCAACGATTAAACTACTCACTCATGTTCAGAGAATCAACACAAATCAAATTGAGAGACATGATTGTATTAAGCAAAACAAGAGTAAAAAGGGTTCCGAAAACGTCTCGAATTGAAGAATAAAGAAGCTTCTTCTCCCTAGGTTACAAACTCTCTCAAAGCTCTCTCAAAGTAAAAAAAAAATTCATTATGCAAAGAGAAACTCGAGTCTAGGTCTTTTAGGTGAAATCCGGTCTGAAATAAATTCGGTCTTGTTCTTCGTAAAATTGGTCCGAAAATCGGGAAAGGGATCGATCAATCCATGTCCCTAGATCGGTTGATTTGTGTCCAAAAATGTGGGTAATTTCCAGCTTTGCATGAACACTTCTTTCGAGGCTTTAAATGCATCCAAAATACTTCCTTTTCGCTTATTCAAGCTCGAATCCTGTAAAAACAACAAAGAACACAAAATCGCGCTAAAACAATCCGAATACATACTAAAACTATATATCTCGAATGAAAATCGTACTAAAAACCTACAAAAATACTGACACATCACCTGGCACTACCGATCGTTGAGGTTGGGTATGCAGTCTAATGAGTTGGACTCTTCTTCAGCCTTCGGACGAAAGCTCTAGCTAGCTTGTTAGAAATCTGTGGAGAATCAGAGATACCTGCATTATCAACAAAAAAGCAATGAATCATTGGATTTAAGAATGATGAAAGGGATTCTCCTACAGGGTCCCTAACCAGTAATACAAGACCATGAGTTTTTGAGGTTTCGACCAATCGGAACTGTGGTCGGATCGATCTTAACATAGAAAATTTTCTTCCTCCAATCTTCGTCATTCGAGGAGAAATTCAAGATACTACGACCTGGAAGAGCAGGAAGGTAGTAAGTGCCCCCTGCCCCTTTGGTTGGAGGGTTCTCCTTGATCATGTAAAAGCTCATCATGTGATCGTACTTAAGTCGATACCTTCCTCCTTGGCCGTGGTAATGAAGCCGTGAACTAGACGAATAACCGAAGGGCAACCCTGGGGAAGATCAAGATGATAATGATCTAGAAGATCTAAGAGCAAAGATGGAAGGGGAGATCTCAGATGGCACTTGGTGATATGTTTCTCATGCATACAATACAAGCATTCTAGAACATTCTCAGGGGTATCTCCCGATCCGCATATCTTAAAAAGCTCCTTCGGCCTCCCAGCCTCTACCATTAGGTTACAGACTTCCTTCTCTTGAAGAGTAGATGGTTGATAAGGGCCAAAGGAGGAACCGCTTATAGCCGTTGTTTTAGAGTTGTCGCCATTCTTCACGCGTTTGGAGGCTCTTTTAAAACAAGCGTTACCTTTCGGAGGCTCTTTTAGAACAAGCGTAACCTTTCAGAGGCTTGCCTTTCTTCTTCATCTCCTCACCTATCTCTTGTTTGATTTTCATGATCTTCTTTCCTGTCAGAGGAATCTAGGTTTCACCGGAACCTTCCTTCTGATTGTCCATCGAAATTACGGAAGAAGTGTCGAAGGAAATGAGAAAGAGAGATTGCGAAACAGAAACCTAATCTAGAAAGCGTGAAATTTGTAGGAAGTTGCAGAAAGAAGGTTTCTAGAGATGGTAAAGAAGATGATCCTGCTAAATTATAAAACATGTAAAAAGTAAAAAAAAAAAAAAAAGAAGAAGGGAAGTTACCTTGGAAACTGCGTGGAGACGTGGGATGATGGGTAAACAGCAGTTAATAGCTGCACCCTTTATATCAAATCAGTTCTCGATATAAAGGAAGACCTTTCGGTACCCTAAAAGATCTTGGTTGTTAATTTGGCGGCAAAAGATAAAAACCGTTGATTTCAAAAAAGTGATATCTTTGAAAAGGTATACGAGCCAATCGGATAAGGAAGCTTCAAAAATTAGGTTTAACACTCATTTCAAAACCTTTAAGGCCTCGACATGAGTACTGGGCCAACTGTTGGGCTTTAACCTTCAGCATCTGATGGAGCCCATTAACCACTCTAAGCCATACAATGAAAAAGGATATAGACTAAAAGAAGTGGGCCTAGTTTCGGTCCAAGAAGAATAAATTGCCAAGACCAGCTTTCGAGCCACCAGCCTAACAAAAGCCTGAAGGCATCAGATCTCGGAGGAGGACGAGATAACAGGTCTCGAACAAGATCAACATGATGGTTAGGATCCCGTAAAATCATGAGAGAATTTCAGGAATCGTTGAAACAACTTTATGTCGCGGAACCAGCTATAAAAGAAAGGGAGGAGAAGATTGAAGCTTCGTCTGGAACTGGATCTTTAAACATAACACTTAAAGTATTTAGTAGCATCATTCTTGATTTTTGTACCTAAATCTAGTTTTATTTTTTATTCATCTTGTAAACTCTACCGTAAACGAGAAACCTTAATACAAACACTTTGATTCATCTAAAGTTCTACATGATTCTTCCACACGTACTTTTCCTCATTCAAATCCTTCTAAAAATCTAAGTGTGCTTCACAGATATTAACACAAATATGAAAATCTTGAACAATATTGACTATTTTACATTTAATATAAAACACTACATTTACTTTTTTTTAGTTTATTATATGGTTTAAATATTACGTGACCAGAGTTTTTACATTTTATTGCTAATATAATAGTTACTTTCAATTTTTTAAATTTGATATTTACTTATATGGTAGTTAATTATTTAAGACACAATAGTTGTCTTATTTGTCGTACTATATTGAATATTATGTATGTTTTGTCTTGTTTTCCTTTTCATTGCCTGACTGCATTTTACTTTTGTGTATACTTGTATATTTTATTATTGATGTTATTCGTTAAATTTTAATATTTTATATTAAATTAGAAGTGAATTTGACAGTCTTCTATATGTCTATTTAGAATCAAAAAAAATTATAAGTTTAATAGTCTAATTATTTTAAATAGTATTGGAATGTGTTATAAATTATAATGATTTGCACCTATTTAGGAAATATATATCCCTTTTGCAAAATTTAAAATAGACCAAAAAAAACTAGTTTTTGTGTAGTTCAAATTATATATATAGTCGATGTTGGAGGTAATTTTATTCCCTTAGAGTCCAGCTATAGCCTGGACCAAGGAGACATAAATATACCCCCTAGTTGTAGGTGCTAACCAAGGTCATAGCCAAGGACACCATCGCCAAGCCGAGGAGTCGAGGCCATAGCCGAGGTAGGGTGGATATCCCTTTAGTCAGTCTAAGATCTTAAAAGATAAACATAAATACCTTAATGAATCTAGAGAAATATTCTTTTTGTATGATAAGCTCGAATATAGCAGTTATCCATAAAATATATAGAAATACAAAGGCTATAAATACAAAGGGAAGAACTTTAATTCAAGGATCCGACCTAAGACTTTGAAACACACAAATATTGTACTCGACATCTTTAATTCATCAATAAAGAAGAGTCTTTTACAGATCTTTTGTCTATTTCGCTCATCTCTCTTTCAAATCCCTAAAAACCATAAACACTCTTTTTCTTGTTCTTCTCCATCGAAGAATCACCCAAAAAAAACCCAAACAGTTTGGCACTAAAAGGAAGGGGATATTTCAACGAGAATAAAGAATCAAAGATGAGCAAACCTGACAGTTCATTCGAGCCAGGAAGTAGCAAAAACATCGAAGACACATCCGAGGAAATAGCTGTGATTCAAACCGAGGAACAATTACCTGAGACAACCGACGACGTGGCGAATGCGCCAGAGGTTCAAGAGCACAAGCAGATCGCGTCAAAGCTGCATGAGTACGAGCTGATCGCGGCGAAACTAAGAGAAAATAAAGCTCCTCTAAAGGAGTTAGAAGACGAGAACGCGATTCTCAAAGCCTTAACAGTGGAGACAGATACTGATACACCCGAAGATGACGGTGAACACGACGGCGAAGACGATGGCGAAGACAACGAAAGGCGTCTTATGTTCAAAAGCAAAGTCTCGTCGATGCAGATCTTAGGCGAAATGCCACCGAAGGTCGTCAAGGAGGCTCGGACACATCAGATCCAAGCTCAGGGGTAACTCGAAACATGGCTCTCACCATCATAGCAGCCCTAAAAAACCCTATGAGGGAAACGCTAACGAGGCCCTAGGTGTAGAAGCCATGCTAATGGGGAGGTTGGAAGCCATGGAGGACATGATAAAGCGCCTGCCGGGAGTAGCTCCACTGATTATCAGGAGTGCTCCCTACTCCTATGAAGATACGCCCTCCGTTGATGTTATTGCTTACGGCGAAGTCCCCAAGAGGTTCTCTTGTCCAACCATGACTCTATATGACGGGACCACCGATCTAGACATGCACATCTCGCAGTATCACCAACGCATGCTCACTGCCCCCATCGACAATGAGCACCTTGAGGTTTTTTATGTGCAAAGGATTTGGAGCAACCCTCACAGGCCCAGCGCTGTTGTGGTACTCCAACCTAGCCAATGGCTTTATCAACTCCTTCGCCATTCTAACGGATCTCTTCATCGAGCAATTCGCTAGTAGCCAAGTTTTAAGACATGATTCCGATAATCTCTATCGGATCAAGCAACGCCTAGGCGAGAGCTTGAGGGAGTATCTCCACCGGTTCAACGGGGTGAAAGTGTCGGTACCTAACAGCGTAGCCACCATGACCACCTCGGCTTTTAAGCAAGGACTTTTGCACGATGGTGACCTGTACAAGGACCTAACCAAGTACCCCTGCCACACCATGGAGGACATACTCTCCAAGACCTGGGCTCAAATTAAATGGGAGGAGGATCTAGCCTATCAGGCCCAACTGGCTCAGAGAAATCACCCTAAAGGGCATGGTCACTCCAAGGCCGCAAGGGATGATAAATCCAACGCTAAGTCTGGACCTGAAAATTCCGCTAAGGGTGGCCCCAGAGGATGGCCAAAGCCCTTAGCAAAAGTGGAGCATGAGAAGTACATGCCCATGACCTGGCCCGACATGTCTAGCATGGTGATGTCCCCTGCAGAGATAGTGACTGAGTTGGGACAATTAACCAAAAAAGTCAAGTGGCATGTAAAGATGCGGGCCCCTAACACAAGAGAGACACATCTAAGTGGTGCGATTTTCACCACGGCCATGACCACCTAACGGAGGATTTCTTCTAGCTAAGGTTCAAAGTGAATGAGTTGCTCAAAAAGGGATACCTACGGGAGTTCCTCTCATACATAGCAAGAGCGCTCATTCATGAACAGACCAAGAATGACGTTCCTATGGGGGCAAGACCTGATTCGCCAAGGCACGGTTATGACGTTAACTTCATCATTGAAGGATCAGAAGTAAGTGGGGTGACAATCTCTGCTACCAAGAGAAGCACTCGCGCTGCCAAGATCAACCATGGAGTAGATGTCATGGCGGTTAGCAAAGAGCACGAAGACGTTCCTGGCGTAATAAGCTTTGCCACTAATACCGAAGGAGAAGAGATAACTACATACCATGATGCCCTGGTGATATCACTGAAAGTTGCAAACTGCCTCATGAGACAAATCCTCGTCGACAATGGCAGCTCAACTAATATAATCTTCACCAACGCCTTTGAAGACTTGGGACTAAACGAAGAAGATATCACCAGGAAGTTCACTTCTCTATTCGAATTCAGTGGCAAAGTAAAGCAGACCATGAGAGAAGTAATCCTACCGGTATACGACGGAGGTATCAACCAAAGGACCAAGTTCCTCGTCATGGATTGCTCTTCGGCGTACAATGCAATAATGGGGAGGCCCTGGATACATGATATGAAGGTTGTTCAATCAACTCTACCTCAATCCTTAAAATTTCCAACACCATGGGGAATAAGGGAGATCATAGGAGATCAGGAACGGGCTCGTTCATGCTACCTACGACCCTTAAAGCCATTGCTCCAAAGCCCCCACTCGATGGCCATCGCCATGGAGATATTTGCCGAGCCATTGAATGAAGAAAGCAGCCATCAAACAATACTATCGCATACCGAATAGGGGGCAAGGCCATAAGAAAGAAACGAGCCTGACAGGAGCACGGGGATACGAAATGACGGAACAGCTAGATTTCCATCTACAACTGGAATACCGCTTCTAATCAAGAAGGCCTTGGCGAAAATCCTTGGCGCTTCTTCTCAGCCATGAGATGGCCATCATTTTTTGTAGAATTCAATTATGTAATAAAAGCTCTGCTATTCTTTGACGAAAGAAACTACGGGTCTTGAAATGCATTCTTGAAAGAAAAGAAAAACGATTTCCTTTGGAGGAAAAAAAGATATAACATCTTTCAAAAACTCCTTAGGAATCTAATAAGGCCTTGTGCCAAAAAAATATATATATAATGCGGACGAGATCCTAAAAACCATGGCCGAAAGGTCTTGGCGGAATGCGGACGGACTCCTAACTATGGTCCATCTAATGTGTACCATATCCTATAAACCATGGTCGAAAGGTCATGGCGGAATGCAGACGAGTTCCAAAAAATCATGGTTGAACGGTCATGGCAAAATGTAGACCAGATCCTAACGATGGTAGATGCAATGCATCAAAACTATGAGTCAACAAAACTAATGGATATGTGCACTCATGTCCATCCTAGTACGCGGCTCATAGAAAAACTTAAAATCGATCGGTAACAATAAAGTTAACAAAAAGTCTAACACACATTGTCAATAAGGCTTCGGCTCAGGGACTAAATGTTCAAAGAGGCCTTGTGCCTAGAGGCAGGTGTGCCCACCGATCTTATGTATTAAAACATAGATCTCAATCGAGACTAAGACTTATTAATTAAACGCTTATGAATTCGCAACTCATACGACGTAAAATTAGCAGGACCTTAGCTCACTCTTGGTTAAGACCACAATGGACCCATGGTTCTCTATGCCATGTGCCCCTGGGCTTAGATATCAAATTTAAAAATTTGTAAATTTAATGCTCCAGAGACAATAGTCCACCAGGGCCATGTGCCCCACCTTTTTCTTTGAATGCAGGTTCAACGACAAAAGATCGTTGACCTACCAAAGCTAGAGATGTCTAGGCCCTAGTAGAGCGGCTAGAACCAACAGATCAAAGTGCTCCAGCCGCCCAAGGTTGAGACCCCACAAATTCGGATGTCATACCCAAAGAGCAAGAGAGCCCCAGAACTCAGAAGAGAATGCAAGGAGCTAACCTCTGCCATGGGCATGACATGACCAGAAATCTAAAAGACGGATACTGAATCCATTGTCTACACCTCCAGAAAAGTATGGAAATGATCTAGCGCAAACCCATTCTTTGCAAAGGCCTCTGCTACGGTTCACCAAGGTTATAATGTTTATTCGGCGTCTCCTCGATAGAGCATGTCTACCAAGATAATAGACTAAGAAGATGATCGAGCAATGAAGAGTCGAAAGAGTGAAAAGTAGCAAGAAGAAGCCAAGCAAAACATGAGGTAAAAGCCCCGAAAAGCCTATCAGGGTTAAAGCCTCGAGTCTCGAAGAAACGAATGTTTCGAGGCCAAACAACCTGAGAACGAGCTCAAAGGCGCAAAGATCCGAAAAAAGTTTAGCACCCACAGAGAAACCCACACAGAGTAAAATGTGGGGCTGGACAAAACCAACACGTACAAGTCAAGATGGCATTCGCTAGTTTCTATGGCTCTTTAATAAAAAGCCATCGAGGATATCAAGACTTTTACCACTTGAAGAAATAACAAGGTCAGGCGATTACTATGGTCCCTTAAGATGACGAAGGAAAGGTCACCTAAGAAGGCATTTATATCTCATATCTAAAGACGATGGCTACTTTGAAAGTCAGTTCAAATTCCCATGACCTAAAGCCAAGGCAAAGGCAAGAAGTGAATCGAAGGAGCGCAATCCAAGTCAGATGCGATAAAAGGCCATGGCGACAAATTTTGATAATAAATAACAAAAGGCGAAGGAGCCCATGGATTTTATTACATCATCAGAAAATTTCTTACAAAGGAATGATGATAAGCCAGATACTACAAAGCATCTTCTCAGAATAATGAAAGTTGTTACATTGGGTTTCATCAGTATATCTCTAATGAATAAGGTAAGGTGAGAAGTCATGCAATATCATGGAACCTGCATGATCTAAAGCTAACGGCGCGATCTGACTTCTGCTAAAGCTAAGGACGCCTCCCATACTTGGACCCAGAGTGCCTATACATAAAAGTCGGATCTACACCATGGGGTCACGCCAAGTATTCCCATGATGGATAAGATCAGACCCGATTATAAACATCAGGGCCAGGGGTCGGAGAGAGGCGCCTAAGGGGAAGACTCACCCACAACTTGGAGAAGACTCGGGTCCTTCTTTTCCATGGTGGCAATAGACCCCGAAGATTCCAAGGGGACCCAAGCCCGTCAATTGTGGTTGTTGTGGCCACGATGGTCCATGATGGCCAGGCAACCGTACTAAGGATTCCATCATCTTCCAACCATGGTTTCTGATGCTTATGTGGCTAACCTCCAACCCGGAGAGTCATCTTCACTCTATTAATCCTCGTCATGGACAGCCTTGGCAATGTTAAGTCCAAGGGAAGCACCAAGGATGACCCGCATGGCAGGAGGAGATCACTAAGGTGGAATTCCATTCGGATAGCCATGGCTACAGCTGCAGCAGTAACTCGCCATTGCTTCCAAGCTCGATGATAGACTCCAGAGGTCGTTACTCCATCATTACAGACACTAAGCACCTTCAGGTCAATTCTGAAGCACCATGGGGGAATCGACGTGAAGCGATGGCCTTGTCTCCTTATTCTGACATGGTCCTCACCCTTAGATGACGGAGGAAATCCAGAGGCGACCCCTGAAATTTAAGGAAGTCCAAGAGACTCCCAAGCGATTCTGAATTCGATCCATTTATGATCCTATCTCGAACATGCAAGGCAGAAGGGAAAGTGATCAAGTTGTATGTTCGCAAAAACGAATGGCGAGACACTAAAAGCCATACTCTAGCGATCTCTACAAGATTGTCAAAGAGATCACATGGCTAAATCACAGCGATTCGCCATGGAGATCAGGGAGAACAGTTACCTTGGTACTAGAAGTTGAAGCGGCAGAGACGCGAACGACGGGAATCATTAGAGATATGTGGATTCAAAGAAGAAATGGTTAGAAACCACGCAAAGATCTACAGAGAAGATCATCAATGGTAAAATCCCTAAGTCAAAATCGAAGATCTACTGCCATCGCCTCAACGCAACCACTACTAAGGGTAAAAGAAAGCCATATCTACCGGAAATATGCGAAAGACTTAGCGAAAAAAGTAGAAAATGTGGTGGCATTTCGAGAGAAACCCGTAATCTGACTTTGAAGAGACAAGCGAAAAAGTGAAATGACCAAGACTCATCATTTTCCCGCCTATTTAACCCTAGAGGAAATGGGTCGAAGACAAAAGAGAAGCCCAAATTACGCCATGGAGTTCAATCCCAAGAGTTCAGCAAAAAGATGCGGCCTAACAAGCGCAATGAGACTTACCAAGGATGAAGCCAAAGCAGCGAAAGTTATCGCGGGAGCCGTCCTTATTTTTATTATTTTCACAAAGTCGATCCCAAAACTAAGATATGAACTGAAATTTCTTAAGACAGGATCTACTCTTCAAATTCCAAAAGTGAACAATGAAGAGTGGGGGCAACAGTTGAGAGTAATTTTATTCCCTTAGAGTCCGGCCATACCCTAGACCAAAGAGACATAAATAAACTCCCTAATTGTAGGTGTTAACTAAGGCCATAGCCAAGGAAACCATCGCTAAGCCGAGGGCATAGCCAAGGTAGGGCGGATATCCCCTTAGTCAGTCTAAGATCTTAAGAGATAAGGATAAATACCTTAATGAATCTAGGAAAATATTCTTTTTGTATGATAAACTCAAATATAGGAGTTATCCATAAAATATATGGAAATACTCTAATTCGAAGGCTATAAATACAAAGGGAAGAACTTTAATTCAAGGATCCAACCTAAGACTTTGAAACACACACATATTGTATTCGACCTCATTAATTCATCAATAAAGAAGAGTCTTTTACAGATGTTTTGTCTCTTTCACTCATCTCTCTTTCAAAACCCTAAAAACCATATACACATTTTTTCTTGTTCTTGCTCTTCTCCATCGAAGAATCACCAAAAAAACCCTCCATATAGTCAATATATCCATTTAAAATTTGGAGGTAACACCAACGAAGTGTTGGCTCAGTGATAAAAGTCCTTCTATTAAAAGAGGTCACGGGTTCAAACTGCGTTGAGAGGAGTTGGTTCGTCAAATGCGAGTATCTTACATGGTATGACCCCACCTTAGGGGATTAAAGATCCACAGACTCTGAACCTCCTAATTGAAAAATATAAAATGCCATATTCTAATTAATCTTCCATATGTATTCCCACCTAATTCACCCAAATATGAAAATATATAACATCCAAATTATGGATTATGTTTTATCTTATTAACTGAGGAATGATAGTGTTATATATTTCGATTTATCAAAAATAATGTCTACTAGTTCTCTATACACCATAAAAGACAATGCACTAAACGTCAAACAACCAAGTTATTGAGAAAAAAATGGTTCCCTTCATCACTCCAACCTCTTTTCAGCTCAGAGTTCAATTCCTTAAATATGATTCTGAATATTTAATTCTCTTAAATTTTATTTGTGAAACATGATTTTAAATTTAAAACTATTTACAATGGAATAGTTTAATAAAAGTTCAATATTTTTATTCAACGGTTGAAATCCTACTATATATTAAAAGAGAAATAAGATTATTAGTTTTTTTGCCACATGTCATCCATAGGTTCATTTGGGACTTTATCATTTTAATTTGATTGGATGGTTCCTCATATTTTTTCGAAAAAATTAGAAAATAAATGATTAATTTACAGAAATACACTTAAAAGGAAAAGAAATTTTACATTTACACTTGTCTTTTAATGGTTCTCAAATATACACCTCCTATTTGCACAAAAGTCGATTAGGGTTTAAGGTTTAGTGATTAGGATTTAGGGTTTAGCTATTAGGGATTAAAGTTTAGGAATTATGGTTTAGGGTTTAGGGTTTAACGTTTAGGGTTTCTTTTAGTCTAGGGGTATAATGGTCTTTTTCATTAAAAAGGAGGTGTAAAAATAAAAAAATTTCAAGCAGGGGTATTTTTGAAAAAAAGACAATACAAAGGTGTATTTTTGTAAGTCTCCCAAAATAAATCATGTTTAGCCTAATAAATTTAGATTATACAATTTAGGTAATCACATTAAATTTATTTTATGCGTTATATATGAAAAAGGTAATATTAGGTTATATTTATTTTGGTCTATTATTCTGTTGATTAAATTATGGAAACAAATAATTACTTTTGACAATTATCTACATATAGTTTACATAAATAAATATATTCGATAATAACCTACATTTTGTTTACATAAATATTGAATCTAATTAAAATATAATTAATATATTTTCAAATCATAAATAACAAACAATTAAGTTATGGAAGTTTTTCATTACAAATATAATATTATACATTTATTTGGGCCATTTTATATGGAATATAACATTTACTTTAGTTTGGAAAATAAGTTTAGTTCTTATTATAAATACGGTGAGGCTGATGTAAACGTTTAGTAGCATAATACAAAGGCAATACACGATTCTTCCTGAACGTTTTTTCTTTTGCTTTTTCTTTAATTGAATAACACATACCGTCAATGGTTAATGTGAATGTTCTGAGGTTATTATACCTCCTAAGAAATTTACTATTCATGTTAGGATTCTAAGCGTATGGAAACAGCCATATGCATATGGTACCAACCTTGAATCCGTTCTTGCGGATGAATATGTAAGTATACATTTTTAATTTTTTTAAAAGAAATTTGCGTTTTATATTTAAACTTCTAAAATGTTTAAACTTATGTTTTAACGTTCTCTTGCGTTTCATTAATATATTTGTAGGGTAATAAAATTCATGCCTCCGTCAAACATGGGCTTGTAAATATCTTCGAGGAGAGATTGACAACTGGAGAAGTTTGGAAAAGAATAACTAACTTTGATGTTTTGCCAATGGATTCGTATCATTGAACCACAAAACATCCTTTCAGAATTAGTTACAAATCTGAAACTATCATATTTGGAATATCTATGATTTCTGATTGTAACTTTGTTGATTATGTTGATTTCACTAAAATTAAAGATGTGGAATTAAAACAGAACAAAGCCAGTAAAGAGTTCTAACAAAAACGAAATCAGATTGAGCAAACAATCAAATTTTCATCGATTTATCACTACCAATAAGTTCTGGAAATTATTTCAAAAGTTTTTAAACTAGCTCAACGTTTTAATCACTCTAAAACATATTATAGATGATCAAAATGACTAAATAAAGTTTGAAATCTTCCATAGGACAGCAATGAAAATTAGACAAGGAATGAACAAATTTTATTTTGTTTTTTGTAAGAACATAATTGAAAAGAGAAGAGATAGAACAATACAACCTGATCTAGAGTGTCCTCTGATACCAAATGATGTAATCCCGTGATCGCTCTCTAGAATACTCGGTTGAAGGATAAGCTTTGCTGCTCAAACTCTAGAAGAATTCGAACACAAAGGATGTGGAAGGCGACTGGTCACACAAGGATTTGCGGAATGATCCTTGATATACCGAAAAACAGAATTCGTGGATATTACACACCAAGAAATCCGATCAGTTTGGTGAATATAACACTCCAAACAAGAGAAGAAATCTCAAAGAAAATTTTCATTCATCAAAGGTTGTTTTTCTTTGTAGCATGTTCGAACATTATAAAGAGAAAAGGAACAGAAAGAGACTAGAGACGTGTACATGCACAAGCTCTTGGGAATTCCAGCACAATAAATGCTAACTTAAACTAGTTTAGACCATGCAAAATTATTTAAATAAATAAGTGATGTATGTTGTTGAATTAACGGATAAATGATGCGAAAGTAAACCTGACGCCTTGTTGAAAACCTTATCGGGAAAACCCATTGGGACAAAACCCGACAAGGGAAAAAGAGTACGCCGAGCTTACTTGTTTATACGTTAATCATTCCTAAAGCTGGATTTGCTTGAATGGAATTTAGTAAGCCTCGGTAAATCATTTCTCCACTTCGGACCATTTCGTCTTCATGCCTCCAAGATCGCGTAATTATTCCTCCGATTGCTTCCTTATGCTCCTTAGCCTAAGCGCGAGTTATAGGGCCACTTGGAATTGATAATGCATCCTCTGCTACAAGCTGCTCCTTATGCTCCATTCCCATGATCACATCATCCGCTCCCTCTTGAGAAAGATTTGCCCTCAAATCTGATTCATCTGCAAGAAACGGAACCAAATCAGTAATATTGAAGCTAGGACTCACATTATACTTACCTTGCAAATCAAGTTGGTAGGCGTTGTCGTTGATTCGCTTGATTATCTTGAAAGGTCCATATATTCGCGGCATCAGTTTTGACTTTCTTTCATTTGGGAACCTCTCCTTTCTTATATGAATCCAAACTTGATCTCCTTCTTTAGAAATCAGTGGGTGACGTCCTTTGTTGGCTTGAGTAAGATATTGCTGCGTTTTCTTCTTGATATTCTCTTTAGCTTTGGCGTGTAACTACTGTATCATTTCAGCTTTCTTTTTCCCGTCAAGACTGATTCTTTCACTCAAAGGTAGAGGCATTAGATCCAAAGGTGAGATGGAATTGAACCCATAAACAATCTCAAATGGTTAGAATTTAGTAGCAGTATGCACAACACGATTATATGCGAATTCAACATGTGGTAACAATCCTCCCATGATTTCATATTCTTTTTAATTAAAGTACGCAAAAGAGTTCCTAAGGTTCTATTAACAATCTGAGTTTGTCCATAAGTTTGCGGGTGGCATGTGGTCGAGAATAATAACTTAGTATCTAATTTATACCAAAGCGTTTTCAAGAAATGACTAAGAAACTTTGCATCTCTATCCGACATTATGGTTTTAAGCATGCCATGCAAACGAACTACTACTTTAAAGAACAAATTTGCAACATTCAATGCATCATCGGTTTTCTGGCATGCTATTAAATGAGCCATTTTCGAAAACCGATCAACAACAACAAAGATAGAATCCTTACCTGTACGGGTTCGCGTTAACCCACAACAAAGTCCATAGAGATATCATTCCACGGATGAGAAGGAATAGGTAGAGGATTGTACAAACCGTGTGGCTGAACCTTAGACTTAGCTTGTTCGCACTTAACACATCTTTCACAAATTTGTTCCACATCTCTTTTCATGTGTGGCCAATAGAAATGATCCTATAACACTTTAAGATTCTTGGAAACACCGAAATGTCCCATTAGACCTCCACCATTTTCATCTCTAACAAAAAGATCTCTCAAAGAACGGTTAGGAATACACAAACGATTATCGTAGAAAAAAAAACTGTTGTGTCTAAAGTAATGACCAGCTGCGAATTGTTCACAAGCTTTATAAAATTCTTGAAATTCGGAATCAGATGCATAAAGCTCTTTTAATTGTTCAATTCCCAGCAATTTAGCTTTAAGAGTAGAAAGAAGAACGTACATTCGCGATAGTGCATCAACAACTATATTTTCCTTACCTTGTTTATACTTAATGACGTATGGGAATGTCTCAATGAATTTGACCCACCTTGCATGCCTTTTGCTGAGCTTATTCTGACCTTTTAAATACTTGAGAGATTCATGATCAGTATGAATAACGAACTCCTTTGGCCGTAGATAATGCTGCCACGTTTGCAATGCTCGCACTACAGTGTAAAGCTCCTTAACGTAAGTGGCATAATTCATCATTGCACCTCCAAGCTTCTCACTAAAATAAGCTATTGACTTTCCTTCCTACGTAAAAAAAACACATATACCAACACCAGAAGCGTCACATTCGATTTCAAAAGTTTTAAGAAAATCTGGTAAAATTAATAAGGGAGCTTTAGTGAGCTTCTCTTTTAGGCATTGAAAGGCTGATTCTTGTGCTTCTTCCCACTTGAATCCCACACTCTTTTTAATAACTTCAGTAAGTGTTTCAGCAAGAGTGCTAAAGTCTTTAACGAAGTGCCGATAAAATCTAGCAAGTCTGTGGAAACTTCGAACTTCTCCAACTGTTTTCAGACTAGGCCACTCTCGTATAGCTCTTACTTTTTCCTCATCGACTTTAACTCCTTCTGCAGTTACTACAAAACCTAAAAACCCAATGCTTTTAGTACAAAAAGTACACTTTTTCAAGTTAGCATACAACTTTTCCTCGTGAAGTATGTTTAGCACCGATTGGATGTGTTTGATGTGTTCTTCTAGCCCCTTGATGTAAATCAAAATATCATCAAAATAAACCACAATAAAGATACCAATATAAGCTCTAAGAATATGATTCATTAGCCGCATAAAAGTGTTGGGTGCGTTAGTTAATCCAAACGGCATTACGAGCCATTCATATAGTCCTTGCTTAGTTTTGAACGCCGTTTTCCACTCGTCTCCTTCTTTCATATGAATCTGATGGTATCCGCTTTTAAGATCAATCTTAGAAAAGATGTTTGCACCATACAGTTCATCAAGCATATCATCTAAACGACGGATAGGATGTCGATACTTCACTGTAATATTGTTGATTGCTCGACAATCAACACACATTCGCCAACTACCGTCTTTCTTTGGCACGAGTAAAACGGGAACAGCACATGGACTCATGCTTTCTCATATATGTCCTTTCTCCATGAGATCCTCAATTTGTCTTTGTAGCTCCTTAATCTCCACCAGATTAGTTCTATAGGTTGGTCGGTTTGGGAGTGAAGCGTCGGGGACAAAATCGATTTGATGTTCTATTCCTCGAAGTGGAGGCAGACCCTTAGGATGTTCTTCTGGAAAAACATCCTTGTATTCCTGCATCAAAGAAGTCATCTCACTCGGCAACACCGGTTCCAACTTAGTTAAGCTCGAAAGAGCTTTTTTAAACACAAATAACAACACCAATTTTTCAGAATTAAGAGATTTCTTAGCATCACCCGATTTGGCATAGAAGTTGGATTGTTCAGTGGTATTTTGTTCCTTTTTCTTAAGCTTCATTTGATCATGAAATACTTCCTTTGGCGTCAATGGCACCAACACCGTTTTCCTGCCATTAAACTCAAAAGAATATTTGTTAGTAAATCTGTTGTGCATGACTTTGCGATCAAATTGTCATGGTCTTCCAAGTAGGATGTTTCTTGCCTCCATTGGTAGTATATCGCATAAAACCTCATCCTCATACTTGTCAATGCTTAAAGAAACCATTACTTAGCTGGTTACATTCATTTCTCTAATCTCGTTGAGCCAATGAAGCTTGTATGGCTTTGGATGCTTCTTAGCCTTTAAACCGAGCTTTTGTACCATGATAGCACTCGCTACATTAGTACAGCTTCCTCCATCTATTATGAGGCTGCATACTTTGCTTTGAACCAAACAGCGTGTATAAAACAGATTTTCTCTTTGCTCATGTTCCTCGGTCTTGGTTTGAACACTTAGAGACCTCCTTGCAACTAACAACTCCCTTTGAACTGGTTCTTCTTTTGAATCACTCTTCAAAAATTCAAAATCTTCTCCATTAGTCTCGTATTCTCCATCTTCTCGAAGAATCATATTCTTTTTGTTGATACAATCTCGCGCATAATGCCCTCTTCCAAGGCACTTGAACACTTAACATCTCGGCTTTTGGAAGAAGATGTTATTCCTTTTCCTTTATCTTGGTTAAAACCAGTTGGTTTTATTTCTTCTTTAGGCGCAGAAACTGGCTTGCTTTCCTTAGCATAGCTTGGTCTTTCTCCTTTGTAATAATTCATCTTTTAGGCTCCAGCTCGTGGTCGTGACTGAGCTCGCCTTTTCAGCTGCTTTTTGACGTGAATAGCTTTGTGTAGCATCTCTTCTAGATCAACATAATACTGCAGCTCCATTTTATCTTGAATATCTCGGTTCATTCCTCCCAAAAACCGTGACATTGTTGCTTCTCGATCCTCTGAAATATCAGCTTGTATCATGAGCAGCTCCAACTCTTGAAAGTATTCATCTATTGATCAGGTTCCTTGAGTCAGCGTTCTAAGTTGTTGATGAAGTTCATGATGGTAATGGCTGGGAACAAATCGTTTGCACATTATAGTCTTCATTTCCTGCCATGTTCCAACAGGTTCTTCTTCGTTGCGTCTTTTAGAACTTATTAACTGATCCCACAAGCTCAATGCGTAATCGTAAAACTCTGTAGTAGCTACTTGAACCTTCTTGTGCTCAGGATAACGGCGGCATCCAAAAACAATCTCCATCTTCTTTTCCTACTCGATATAAGCATATGGATCAACTTTGCCGTGAAATGGAGGAATTTTAATCTTAAGACCAGAGAGATCATCTCTAAAATTTCCTCTATCGTCTTGCACACGTCTACGTCTTCTTTGACTATTTCGAGAGGATGTGTTGCGGATTTTGTAGTAATCATGTGCTTCTTCTTGTGCCAAGTTTGCTTGCTGATCATGATTGACTACTCCTCTTCTTGGCCTGCGATTTTCTTGCCTATCATCATCAGTTTGTTGCTGCATTTGTTGTTGGATAGTATGACTAAGTTCTTCCTTTAGATCGATGTTTTGTTGATACATTTCTGTTCTAACTGCGTCGATCTTAGAATTGATTCGAACATCAAATGCTTCAAGCAACAACTTGTGTTCTGGACTAATTCCATCCTCTATTCCTCTTGTCATGATTTCTGAAAATTAAAACAGAACAAAGCCAGTTAAGAGTTCTAACAAAAATGAAATCAGATTGAGCAAACGATCAAATTTATATCGATTTATCACTAGCTATAGGTTATGGAAATTATTTCGAAAATTTTAAAACTACAACCAGACTTAGCTCAACGTTTTAATCACTCTAAAACAGATTCTAGATGATCAAAATGACTAAATAAAGTTCGAAATCTCCCTTAGGACAGCAGCGAAAATTAGACAAGGAATTAACAGCTTTTTCTTTTGTTTTTTGAAGAACAGAATTGAAAAGAGAAGAGATAAAACAATACAACCTGATCTAGAGTGTGCTTTGATATCAAATGATGTGATCCCGTGATCGCACTCTAGAATAATCGGTTGAAGGATAAGCTTTGCTGCTCAAACTCTAGAAGAATTCGAACACAAAGGATGTGGAAGGCGTCTGGTCACACAATGATTTGCAGAATGATCCTTGATATACCGGAAAATAGAATTCGTGGATATTACACACCAAGAAATCCGATCAATTTGCTGGATATAACACTCCAAACAAGAGAAGAAATCTCAGAAAATTTTCATTCATCAAAGGTTGTTTTTCTTTGTAGAATGTTCGAACATTATAAAGAGAAAACAAAGAGAAAGAGACTAGATACTTGTACATGCACAAGCTCTTGGAAATTCCAACACAATAAATGCTAACTTAAACTAGTTTAGACCATGCAAAATTATTTAAATAAATAAGTGTTGGATGTTGTTGAACTAACGGATAAATGAGGCGAAAGTAAACCCAACAAGGTTACTTGTTTATTCGTTAATCATTCCTGAAGCTGAATTTGCTTGAATGGAATTTAGTAAGTCTCGGTAAATCATTTCTCCACTTCGGACCAGTTCGTCTTCATGCCTCCAAGCTCGCGTAATTATTCCTATGATTGCTTCCTTAAGCTCCTTAGCCTTACCGTGAGTTATAAGACCACTTGGAATTGATAATGCATCCTTTGCTACAAGCTGCTCCTTATGCCCTGTTCTCATGATCACATCATATATACTAATCTTTGTATGTGTATGCGTGTGTTTATGCAATAGAGAGTGATAATATTGGTGTAATTATTGAGAGAGATAAGTCCATGAAATATAAGGTTTTTCGGATGTGTTTTAGTTTTTTTTTGTTTTGCAAATTTTTTATTTTAAACTATATGTTTTAATATATATTTTCGAAAAACCTATAGATTTTTAATATAGATTTTCAATATTTCAATATAGATTTTGTTTTAATATAGATTTTCAACACATTTTGTTTTAATATAGATTTTCAATAATTTTGACCAATAGTAAAACATTATTTAAAATAAACCTAAATAAAATTTTATGAGGGTTATGTATATATATTTCTTATTAGATCATATAAAAAGTATAATAAATTTATGACCAATCATAAAACATTATTTAAAAATAAATCTACATAAATTTTTATGAAGGTTATGTATATATATATAATCTAAATATTAGTTTATATATATATATAACCATCTATAATATTAAAATATAATCAACATATATTAGTTTAACCAACATTTTATATATAATCAATAACATAATTTATATGGGTAGTGGATATATGTCAAACCTTTTTAATAGTTAATGCAATTATATACTATTATTAAGAATGTTCTCATGTCCGCACAGGGTGCGGACCGGTTAACTAGTTATTACATTATGTAGTTAAATTATTAAAAATGAATACATAAATTACGATGAGTTGAATACTTTGGACTAGTTGAATGCAAAAAGTGGGTCATGCAGTGACACATGTTGAAATGCGAGTGAAGAATACGGTGAGAAAGTGAATTTTTGAGATTTTTCTCCTCTCTCAAATTATTGAAACTCAATTTTTTTGTATTAAAACCGTATTTTAAAATAAAATTTATATTAAACTTCATAATAATTTATTATTTATAAATAGAGACTAATTTTATTTCATTTGGATACAAAAAAAAACGTCAGTTTTTATTATTATTTTATTTGCTATTTTATATTATAGTGACGTGGAAGAGGGAAGATGAAATGAAGTGCTAAAAAACTAGAATGTTGAATTTTGCAAAGGATTATACATAGTATAATAAAAAGACTTCATTTAAAGTTCCCATAAAATGGGAGAGAGAGAAGAATCCAACTGTGAGAGGTTGAGAGACAGAGCTACAACAAATGAAATAGAGGAGAATCCAAGATTTTAAATGAAGTAAATTAAAAGAGATATTTGATTAGTGGGTGATCATTAATAAATAGATTGGTACATATTTAGACATTAACCCTCTCCAGGCTTGCTCTCTTAAACCATTTCTTTAATCACTACAGTTTTTTCTAAAATAAACTCCATAAGGTCTTTCAGATGCAACTCACAAATCCAGATTCTTCTCCCTCTTTTCATTATCACAATTTGTTCTTCCTGCAAAAAAAACGAAAAGACACATTGAAGCAGAGAGAGAAAGAGACCGAGAGGGTTGTAATGAAAAATATGCAGGGGAAGTGACACGTCATTGCATTGTGTCTGAAAAAGATGAACAAAGGGTAAGTCTTTAAAACCCATCTTTAGAGATGTAGCTTTTTCATTTCTGGTTTTTAATTCTAATGAGGAAGAGAAAAGATTCAACTCTCGATGATAATGATGAACACTGGTAGACTCATCGTAAAGCAATGATTTTTCTTCTAACTCATGACCTTCATATATTGGTGCAGAGATCGAAAACAAGTGTTGTTTTTGGTCAAATCTGAAGTAAGAAGAGGAGAAATATAAAAAGAGAGAAGAAAAGGAAATCTGGATTTTCAGCAGTGTTAAGAAGAAGAGGACCCCACAAAATGGAAGAGTTAGATACATCACATGCAGTTTCTCATATTTTTGTAACTCGAATCTCCTTGAACAACATCAGCCGTTGCATTCCTGTCCTTACTCATCTCGTCACAGTCCGACTTGTTGGGTCTGGATTTCGCAGAGCCTATTAACATTTTAGAGGAAGGCTGAAGCAAGACAAAACGACGGCGTTATGGGTGGTCAAAGAGTTGAAGAGGTTCCGAAATCCCAGGGGCGGAGATGTTGCGAACTGTTGAACGTGCCTCCAAAAGCTAAAGCTATAAAAGAAGAAGAAGGGGCAACGAAGTGAGGGCGGATCTTCAAAACCCAGAATCCTAGAGCAATATAAACAAGTTGATTTCATTGTAATTAGGTCTCTTCATGTTTTGTATGGTTTCGATCTTAATCAAAAAACAAGACTTTCGTTCAATTCATCTCTAGCTCAAATGGGATTCGTCCCACTTCGTTTTCTTCATCTTGTTTCCTCTAAACCTAGTTAGATTATGTGTGAGGTTTATCCTTCACATTTGGCACCGCCTGTGGGGACAAAGCAATCGAATCCCTCACTCCGCTAGCTAAGAGATGGATCCAGTCAGCCGCGGCTCGAATCAACACAAATCCTCACCACTCGCTCCGAGCCCTAGCTCACCGATTGATAGAGGTTTTGTGCTCCCAGAGCCTCTCCGTTTCGACCTTTCTAACGAGCTTCTGGCTGCAACAGAAGATCGACCTGAACTTGTCAGTTCAGCTGCCGCTTCCCAAAGGCTTTCTGATGATCCTGCTTCAAGGTCTCTGACCCACGCAGGATCCGATCAACAGATCCCAACTGGACCTCAGCTTCCGACACCGGCTACGAGTCAGATATCGGATCAATTGTCTGAAATCCGACAGATGATGCTACAGTGCGTAAACCGAACCCAAGAGAATGAACGATTAGTCCACCTATTAGTATCTCGGCAGCAACAGATCGAATAAGAGGCGATGTCTCTAGCCCACTCATCTCAACCCCCGCAGTGAGGAGGTTCCGGAGTAACTTTCTGAGACCTCATCACAGATCCGACCTTCTCTCAGGAACGCGTGAAGTTCTCTCATGTTCACACGATGCCCGAGAGGCAGAAGCCTTCTCCTTTGACACCTGACACAAGTGTTACCCCTGCATCTAACCCGTCAGTCACCTCAACAATGAGAAATAACATAGCGAGCACAACAGATATCTAGGCAAAGGCACCACCTGCCTCCTCCGCCACCTATACTCAGATCGAGCGGACACGCTGCGATCCCGGTTAATTGACACGCCTCCGTGCCTGCACACCTCAGACATAGTAAGTTCGTTCCCTCGGAGGTTCGGCAGAGATCGGGAGCTATGGACGCAGTTATCCTAGGTGATGCAATACAGAATGCTTCAGAGATTGAACTAGAGCTGAGTGATAGTGAAGACGAGGAGAATGTGCTGCTAGATTCGACTAAAGAGATAGAAGAAGGATCCGATCCGTTCGTTCTATCCAAAGGTCCAGTTACGAGATCTAAGACAAAGAAGCTTCAAGATCAAATTGCCTTAATTGTTTATTCTGAACCAATTCAAATTGAAGATCATGGAGCAGAACCGTTATTCCTTTAAGCATCAGGAGAAAAAGATCGTGCTAGCTCCTTTGTCTCTACAGGAGGTCTATGCAGATCAGATGCATCTCTGGAGACAGCAAAACGAGGCCTCCAAGGCACTCATACCAGCGGCGGCACCTGCTGCTTCAG
>OVAN01004350.1:0-26080 GCA_900406275.1 Anastatica hierochuntica
CGGGGCATCTAGACACATGACAGGTTTGCAGGACAATCTTGACGGTTATGACTTATGAGACTATAAATGAGAGCAAAGTGACTTTTGGTGGAGGTGCACAAGGACGAATCAAGGGCAAAGGAGAATTAAATGATGCCAACCTACCCAAACTGGTCAATGTCTACTATGTACAAGGTTTAACAGCAAATTTGATATCAGTAAGTCAGCTTTGTGATGAAGGATTGACAGTGTCGTTCAATAAGGTTAGGTGTTGGACCTTTGATTCTGATAGAAAGACTGTTATGAGTGGAATACGTTCTGGGAACAACTGCTACATGTGGGAACAGATAGAAGTTTGTCTAAAAGCTGAAAAAGATGATCTGATATTGTGGCACCAGAAGTTAGGGCACATGAATGCAAAGAGTCTGACACAAATTGTCAAGCATGAAGTTGTCAAAGATGTTCCAGAACTGAAACTCCCTGATAAGATCTCGTGTGAAGCATGCAATCAAGGGAAACAAATCAAAGTTCAACATAAAAAGGTTCCAGTTATTCAAACTAAAGAGATTTTGGACTTAGTGCATATGGACTTGATGGGACCAATGCAAGTTGAAAGCATAGCTGGAAAGAAGTATGTATTTGTACTGGTTGATGATTTCTCAAGATACACTTGGGTTAGATTTCTGAGAGAAAAATCAGAAACGATTGACAACTTCAAAATTCTAGCTTTACAGCTCAAGAACGAGAAGAAAGGAATCAAGCAAATTCGAAGTGATCATGGTGGAGAATTTCATAATGCAATCTTTGAAATTTTTTGCGAGTCATAAGGGATTCAACATTAGTTCTCAGCACCTCGAACACCACAACAAAATGGAGTTGTAGAAAGGAAAAATTGCACTCTTCAAGACATGACAAGAGCCATGATTCATGGAAACAATGTCCCCGAGAGGTTCTGGGCTGAAGCCATCGGTACTGCGTGCTACATCATCAATCGAGTGTATGTTCGTGTTGGTACAAACAAGACTCCATATGAAATTTGGAAAGGGAAGAAACCGAATTTGAGTTACTTTCACATCTTTGGATGCACTTGTTACATCTTAAATGACAAAGATCAGTTGGGAAAGTTTGATGCTCGCAGTGATGAAGGATTCTTTTTCGAGTAGTTCAACATGTTACAACGAGTCTATAGCCTTTTCATTTTCTGCTTATTTTCTATTACAATATATTCAACTAGAGTCCGAATTTTTTTAAAAAATACCAAACAAGTCACACTCTAAATATAAAAATATACTCTCGCTATTTTATAATAGATGTCATTTTCAGTTTTCAATGTAAAATATGATATTAAATATCTATTCTAACCCAACTGGGGGCAAAGAGTTTACAAAAGAAATCCTCGAGGGACAAAATTTAGTAGCACACACTAAATAGTCTATTTTCGAGTTTAACGAGTGATAAATTAAAGAAATAGTAAAAAAATGATGTGAAACACGAAGGGTGCATATATCGTCTAAATTTTGAAAAAGTCTGTCATTCTTCTGGTGATTGAATAATGGAGACAAGTTGTGCACAATCCGTCTCAAAAACCTGAGAATATATCCTTCTCTCATGGATCTCTTGTATCGCACAAAGGAAAGCTTCCATCTCACAATGTAGAGGGATAAACTTCGTATGATACATTTAGTTCCAAGCAAAATCGTCCTTCTTCCTAGATCTTCATAAACCCAATCAATTCCTGATCTTGAATCAGTTTCGTTCCAAGAGTAATCCACCTTACAATGTGTCATCAAGCTATCTCGTGCTATTTGAACTTGTTCTTGCTTATCTTCCGGTTCTACACTTTGAAACACCTTTTGATTTCACGCCTTTCGTATAAACCATATTATATATATATATATATATATACACCCCAATTGATTCATTTTTCGCTACCCATAGGAATTTTACAAAACAGATAATCTAAATTTGTGAATATCGGGGTTGAAGGAAAGCCCGAGTTCGTTGTCAGAATATGAGATAAAGACCACACTTTTATCGAATTGGGACATTTGTAGAAGACATGGTTAACCGTCTTTAGAGTCATATCGCATCGCTTGCAAATAGTATCATACACCATACCTCGTTGTGAGTCGCGTTCGTGGTGAGTGCCAACACAACCGAAACTACCTAGCATATAGAGTGTTTTTAATGGGCAATCTAACTTTCATCCATAAGCCTTCAACATATTTATTTGACACAACACTTAGGCCATGATTTTTTGATGGTTTTTAGATTTTAGATTCTAAGTTTTGGTTTTTAGTTTCTAGATTTTGAATAAGAAAGAAAGGAAAAAATATATAATAAAAAATAAAAAATCCTATTGCTTAAAATCTCAAAAAAGTTCACAATTTATAAAAAAAAAAAACTTGATTGGGTAAAATATGATTTTTTAAAAATCTAAATCCAAAATCTAATTTGAAAAATTGAAAACAATCATGGCATTAATTTAAAACAAAAGATCAGTCCTAGACACAATAAATTTGAAAGAGAAGGAATAGTACTTATACTTATTGATTTTCTTGAAAGTGATAAACCGTTGTTAAAATGTTGTCTAAAGGGTATTAAGATGAATGATTGGAATCTATTTGAAAAAGAAAACGATTGGAATTTACATTTTAGTTATGGCTTGTTTGTTTCCTCATCTTAGGATGAGTAATTGTTTTGTTGTTCGTTTAGTGTATAATTAAGCATCATCCAGATAGATCATCTGAATCACTTTGTAAAATACACACAATTTTTTAAAAAGTCTGAATGTCCTAATCGGGTCATCTAAATGGAGATGATCCATTCAAAAACATAAAAGACAAAATACCCCTAATAAAAATAAAAAATTACACCAAAAGCAAACCTTAAATTTTTTTTGTACTCGCCGTAAGTAGCTCTACGGTTTGTTTAAAGCATGGGTCAGTGCTTTGCAGCCTTCGAGTTCGTGCGTTCGAGTACACGTCTAGACAAAACACACACACAAAATCAAAAGCAAACCTTAAATTACAACCCAAAATCACATTTTCCACCAAAAACACAAAATTATATTTTTTCATAAAAACCGCAAAATCACATTTTCTGCGAAACAACAAGATCTCATTTTTCTGCAAAACCGCAAACCTCATTTTTACGGCAAAATCTTAAAATAACAATTTTCCGCCAAAACAACAAAATTACATTTTTTCGCAAAACCGCAAAATCATTTTTTCCGCTAAGACCGAAAAATTTCATTTTCCCGCCAAAACAAAAAAACTCATTTTCCCGTCAAAACCACAAAATTTCATTTTCGCGCCAAAATCATAAAACCGTGGTTTTCCATCAAAATCGTTATATCATATTTTCTCGCAAAAAATGCAAAATCATATTTTTTTCCACCAGAAACACAAAATCTCATTTTCCCGTCAAAACCGCAAAATTACATCTTCGCACCAAAATCATAAAATCATATTTTTCCGCCAAAATCGTAATACAATATTTTCCCGTCAAAACCACAAAAATCTCATATTTCCGCCAAAAACACAAAATCTCATTTTCGCGCCAAAAACGCAAAATCATATTTTTGTGTCAAACCCGTAATACCATATTTTTCCGCAAAACCGTAAAATCGTATTTTCCCGCCAAAATCGTTAAATCTCATTTTCCCGCTAAAAACGTAAAATCACATATTTTATGCCAAAACCATAAAATTGCAATTTCCCGCTAAAACCATAATATCGTATTTTTCTGCCAAAACCGCCATATATCATTTTTCCGCCAAAACTTTAAGATTATATTTTCGGACCAAACCCATAAAACCGTATTTTTTTTTGCCAAAATCATAATATTGTATTTTCCCGTCAAAACCGCGAAATCTTATTTTTCTGCCAAAAGCGCAAAATCTCATTTTCCCTTCAAAACCGCAAAATCATATTTTCCTGTCAAAATCGTAAAATCGTATTTTCCCGCCACAACTGCAAAATCACATAATTTTTGTCAAAACCGTAAAATCGCGATTTCCCGCCAAAACCGCAAAATCAAATTTTCCCACAAAAGTCGTAAACTTGTAAATTTTCGCCAAAACCTCATAACCGCATTTTTCTGACAAAAACCGTAGAATCACATTTTCATATAAAAAATCGCAGAATCATACTTTTCTGCAAAAAAAGTATTTTGGTTAATATTAAGACAGAAAAATTAGTATTAAGATAAAAATATATAATTATGATTTAAAAAAATAATAAAATATAGTTATACTAAAACATGGATATTTTAATATTTTTTTAATTACAACTAGTTAGTTGGTCCGCATAATATGCGGGCATTAAAATTTTGTATATTTTAGATTTGATATGTAAAAGTTTTTGACTTTCAAAATTTTCAACTTATGTGATATTGGACCAAAGTGAGCTTGTGTGGTTTTTTTTTCCTTTGTTTTGATGTTTAAACTTAAACTCTCTTTGGTTTCGGTTTATTTCAATATAATTAGATATTTTAAAAAATATCTTAAAATTTTTGACTTTTAAAATTTTAATCATGTGATTTTTATTTAGACAATACAAATGATTATATGAATTTTAAAATGAAGTAGTGCACATTCTATTTGGCATATCCTGTATATCGACCCCGCAAAAAATATAATCCTAAATACTATATTACTTCATTTAGCATATCTTGCATAAGATTGAATATTTTACCGATGTTGACATTTGATCTCGCTAGAAACTATAATATGAAATTTTAAATTGTTTTATTCATGACTATAAATGTCGATTTATTTTTTAGTAAATTTATTTTTTGTATAACTATCAAAAAGTACAAGATATGACACTTTATTAGTTCATAACTTCGTATGGTTTTTTTAGTTAATCAAAATATACAATATCTTAATAATTATTTAAATATAATAAATTTTATATAAAGTATGATTGATTTATTGAGTAATGTTAATTTATTTTAAGATATATTTATCTTATATCATATTTAGAATTACACACACACACACACACACATATATATATATATATATATTATTTTTGATTAAAAAATCAAATATATCAAATATATTAAATAACTCATTACGGATAACCATGATTTTTTAAGGTAAATATTATTTGAATATTTTCTTTATTAATTTCATTTTTATTTATTATTTTCGTTTTTGTTTAAAAAAAAAAGAAATTTATGAATAACT
This sequence comes from Anastatica hierochuntica, assembly GCA_900406275.1. Lineage (NCBI taxonomy): Eukaryota > Viridiplantae > Streptophyta > Magnoliopsida > Brassicales > Brassicaceae > Anastatica > Anastatica hierochuntica. The sequence continues at coordinate 5,174 of OVAN01004350.1, forward strand.
TTTTTATTAATCAAATAATTCATTAAGGGCAACACAGTAATCATTCAATCCGACTTTTAATCTGGTGCAAACTGGCTTCATATTTAATATATAAGATATAAGATCATTCAGACGAACCATCTAGATGAGCAAACGAACACAACATTTAGATGAATCATCCAGATGAACGAACTAAAATGGAAACGAACATCACCAACGAGAGGTGTTGGTCCAGTGGTAAAAACTCTATTAAAAGAGGAGGTCACGGGTTCGAACTGCGTTGGGAGGGGTTGATTCGACAAAGGCGAGTGTCTTACCTGATTTGACCTCGTCCTGGAGATTAGAGGTCCACGGACCATGAATCTCCTGGTTATCAAAAAATATGGAAACGAACATTATTCAAATGATCCATCCATATGCATTATTTGGATGGATTATCTGGATGAACCTACTGAATAAGAAAACGAACTAAACCTTACTCAGGGAGGCAGCGGAACTCAACCTCTCTACTTCATCATGTCTTTGTGTAACAATGATTTGAAAACATTTGTTTTAGTCTGGAAGTCCTTCTAATAAGGAGTAAGGAATAGAACATACAGGAAGTTAATGATTCGAAATTTCAAATTATAAAATATCATGGCACTCTTCTTTTATAATAATCCAAAAGAATAGCATCTTACATGCTTTCTTTTTTGCATTCATCCATGCCTTGCTAATACTTCCCGTAGTCACTTTGATGTGACCTTAAACAAATTTGCCTTTCTTAAAAGTTAACCAAGAGCTTAACCATTTGTCTTCGGTCAACCTGAAATTCTATTTTAACAACGCCCACGATCTCTTTTTTGGTTAACGTACGCGTACGATTTAAGTTTAAATCTTAAAAGATATTGATCCAGAAAGATAAAGATTTGAATATAGTACTATACCAAAAAGTGCTTTTATTATTTGTTGTATGAAATTCACTGATTTCAAGTTGACCAATGTATAATAGGGTATTTTAGATGTAAAACTCTATTTTTTTTAGAATGGAGTAACTCTATAATAGGGTTGAGTTTTACTCTAACATTATTCTATTTTATTCTATTTTAAAGTGAAAAAATGGAGTAATAAACAAACAAAAAATGTATTATTCTATTTGTGGAATAACCCCACTTTATATTCTATTATAGAGCGGAAAATAGAATGAAAAATGGAATGAGGTTAGAATATTTCTTACTCTAAAATATATTTTATTTTATTATGGAGTAAAAAATAAAGTAGAATTAGAGATGATGTTATATATGTAAACAAATATGATGAGGACATTAATGAATTAAATAGACCGAAAAAGAGACAAATTGGCGTAGGGAGGGCCGTGACATGCTGATTCATTAAATATCACATTGATTTTGTCACCAACTTTGATTTCAACATCTTAATATGTCATTGCTTTCATCCTCTTTTTTTCCTTTTACTTTGTTGGCTTAATGATTTTATATGCATACATTTCTGACTGCATTCTTTACTGCTAAAATATACTCTCCACGTTTTATATTAAAAATGTATAATTTTTTATTTAAATTTAAATGATGTTTTTAGTTTTCAATACAAAATTAATAATTATATTATACTATATGATTTTCCATTAGTTACATCATGGTTAGATAAATAGTAAATGACGATCAAAAATAAAATAAAATTTTAATGATTTATGAATTTATGAGCTAAAGCCATGTCATCTTTTAAATTGAAATAGGTGGGGTGTAAAAGAAATAAAAGATTCATTGATTGTTGTTTAGTGTGGTGTTTTGGAACTTATTATGTTTTCTAATGATTCTTAGTATTTAGTTATCTGGTGTTTTTGGAAACGAACAAGCTATTTGTAATTAAATAACGCATCAAAGATTTGTACTTGTGTACTACTACCACTTGATAAAATATATTTTTAATTATATAATATCTTTTATCTAAAAAATGAAATAATTCTATACACACCAAGGAGCTATAATAATAGATAATTCTTTTAAGAAATATGAGCACATGATTGATTTTAACTGAAATATAAAAGTAGCGTATCTCGTGAAATAGGCTAAACCAAACATCTCGTGTATCGTAATTTTCACTGCTCAAATAACAATTTGAGATTGCAGAACATATCTTGAAGCAACAAACATAATCGGATCTTGAACCGATTAAAAAATCTAATAAAAAACATAGTAAAGATAGAGACATTGTTGTTTCTCCAATAAAAAGTGATTTTTATAAAGTATAACGTATTTTAAATTTGTTAATTGTACATAGCTGTTTTGAACTATTGAGGTTTTCAAAACTGTTCCGAAAGTCAAATCCTTCATTAGGAGGGCAATGGCGGGAGCTCTTCCCCTTGGAGAACAATTAGTCCGAATGGGCATTGTGGAGGATTTGAGATGCCAAAGGTGTGGCCTCTTTGAGTCAGATAATCATGTTCTGTTAAGTTGCAGATTTACGCAAAAGGTATGGGAGTTAGCTCCAATATCTATTCCTACTTTTGCTTCTATCCCGGAGTTATCCTCCTTCTTGGTGGCCGGAGTTAGGTGCGTCAATTTGCCGCCAACGAGTTTAAGTAACGTTTGTCTTTAGGCTTGGATCTTATGACACCTTTGGAAATCTCGTAACAATTTAGTGTTCTCAAATTTGAGTATTTCTGAGGAAGATACTCTGGCTCATGCCATTACTGATGCACGCGAATGGTCACAAGCTCCGAATGGTGCTTTAAGACCTACGGTAGCTTCATGTGCACGACATGATCTAAGAGATGCTCCTCGTTGCTTTGTTGATGTTGCGTGGAATCCATCTACTCTTGCTTGTGGTGTTGGATGGTTGTTCCGTTCTAATACGAATGTTTCTTTGGGTGATTTTACAGCAGCTACAACATATATTTCTTCTGCTTTCATGGCTGAAGCTTGGGCAATATTACAAGCACTGCAATTGGCCCTTTCACAAGGATTACTTGACCTACAAGTTTTCTCTGATTCCCAATCTTTGGTGAATGCCATAGTCTCAGCTGAATCGCGCAATGATATTCATTGGATCTTAAGGGACATCAAAGATCTTATTGCGTCTTTCATGTTTATTACTTTCTCTTTTGTACCACGAGAAAACAATGTCGGAGATGATGCGTTAGCTAAGTCTGCACTAGTTATGCTTTGTACTTCGCGTAGTGAAGTCTAATAAAACCTCGTATTTCTGACCCAAAAAAAACTATTGAGTTTTTATATGATCATACTAAAAGTTACAACATCACTTATATTTTAGTTAGACAGTATTTATTCTAAATGATGACTAATCAACTGATATATCTAATATATGCAATTATGATGAACAACATTTTCACGATGCAACTCTCCTTGTAACACTCCGGTCCACCATGACATTCTGCATGTACGACATCATCGATAGACAGATTCTCTCAGCAACACATGAAACCATATCAAACTCCTATATCTAAAACACTCTTTAACATCTGATAATTTGCAAGAAATTGCTTCAGTTAGGGATCAAACTCTATACTTGGTGTAAAAGTATTTAAATCATTGATCACAAGACCAAAAAGTTTCCTAAAACTATTAAATGTCAATTTTCAGATACGAGATATTCATCCTAGTCACTATAAGCGTATTTGTCCCATTGACACGTTTGAAGGGATCAATGTTGGTTGGTAGAATGAAAACAACTAGGAGAAGAAGGCTCCACAGGGAATGAATGGGAATATCGAAAATTTGTAAGAAGATGATATTCTACCTAAATAGTAAACACTAATAATAAATAAGAAAATACTATCCGTATTTGGTGGAGTAGGACTCGTGAAGGAAATGAAACCATTTTGAGATTCCCTATGAAATGATGCATGAAACGGAGTCGGAAGTTCCAGGGGTTACATAACACCAAATTTTAATTAAAGATTTACAATTATTGACTTGATAAAATAGATCTAGATGACCAAATTCAATAAGTTTTGACTGAAACGAATGACTATAAGAGTGTTCAAAGTTTTTTCCAAAACTATCTTGGTAGATTTATAATTACTAGGTAGATATCCGCGCTATGCTGCGGGCTATTTTTTGATATTTTTTTGTGTTTGTTATGTATTTTGTATTGCTTTGGTTTTTCTAGTATCACTTTGTATTAGTAAAATATCACAGGAGTTAGGAAAATATTAGTATATTTCACTAACTTGACCATTTTCATTTAAAGATACATTTGCATTTGATTATGATTACTCAAACAACAATGTTGGTAGAGAGACATGAATCGCTTGCTCTTCTTGGTAGATTAATATATAATTTCAAAAAGTGTAATAACATACAAAAATAAACTAATAACTACTTTTTAAAATGAATAAATTAAAAAAATCCTTACAAAGTTTTTGTTTATGTGCTTTTGTTGAAATAAATATTGTTCTCGGTCTGAAAAAATTATTCAGTCGTGCATTTGCTGTTAAAATTTGGAAAAATATAAGAAAAATCATGAACTTTCAAATTTAAGTCAAAAAGGTCAATGAACTCTAAGTGAGCTATTTTAATCTTCAACTTTTAAGTATTATCTGTTTTAGTTTTGAATTTTTGATAGCCGATCTCTTTAAATCCGAAAAGAGTCAACTATTAAAATATTTAACTTCCGCTTTGCTTCCGGAACTACGTCGTTTTGATAAAAAAAGCCCTTCAAACACGATTTTTAAACTCTAATTTAGAGTTAGCATAAATAAAAATGTTCTAAAATATTTTATTTTGATTTTTCATGGTGAAAATTTTAAGTGTATATGTATTTTAGTTTCGTTTAAAGTTTCAATTAATTAACAATAGTTGTTACTTTATGTATTTTATTTCTGAGAAATGAAAGCTTTTTTTGGTCCAACATGTAAATGAAAACTATATCTTCAAAATATAAGAGGGATCGATAAAGAACACAAACTAACACAAAAATACAACATCCAAATGTATTTTATCCTGCTTTTTGTTCTTATTTTTTATTTTCATTGACATCAATTAGCTATATTTAGCGATATTATTTTTCTTTAGAAATCTCATTTAAATAGAAAATCTGATGATGTATACCACAAACATCAATTTTCATGGATCAATTTACCTAGACGCAACTTTAAACTCAAGCACGTTAATAAAATTACAAAACTAAATATTTGATCACTGACCTTGTATGTCATGTTTAAAATTGTCGCTAGGACTTAATAATATCGCTGTGAATCAAATAGAAAATCAATATTGCACAATGATACGTGTAAATATAGAATTTTTCAGAATATTTTGATTAATATCTCCAAAAAAAAATCTTAGATAACATTACTAATTGTTGGCAAACATCTCAAACCGTGGATTAAAAAGAATAATAATTTAGCATATGATTATTTCAGTCCTTACGATTCTTAAAAGAAATCAATATTTTTGATATTTAATTGGATCGATTTAAGTTAATTAGCAATTAACACATTGATGTTCAAATTTTTATAGTTTTGACTCTAGGATTATTAAATGTAGTTACAAGATATATGTGATATATTATTATTGGTTATATAAGATTCAAGTCAAAAAATTATGACACATGTCATCCCAAAATTGATGAAATTGCTTACGTGTCGTTTGCTGGATAAAACGTCTTTTACTTTTTATGGTATTGTTTGGTTTGATCAGCTGACCAAATTCAATAAGTTTTGATTGGAATGAGTGTTAAAAGCTATTTCCCAAAATCATCTTGGTAGCACATATGTGCTATAATATACCGATTAGTCTTAGACGAGTGGTCAGTAAAATTCTGCATGTCTTATAAAAGTATTAATTTGTTAATAAATTAATCAGTTTTGTTTTTTAATTAAAAACTAATTAGTTTATACTTTAGAAAAAAACTAATACCGAATTATTGTGCATAAGTTACTGCAATAATTTAAAAGTTCTTCATCATTGTTCTAGTGGTAATAAAATTGGTGGGTTTCATGCTGCGGCTGTTGGTTGGAAATGTCCAATATATAAAAACATATGTAATATATTAACATAAAATAGCAGATAATTATGTATACACATAAATTTTTTTTTTTTTGGTTAAAGGGAATCTAAGTTATGAACATTAATTATTAATTAATGACATAATTTAAGAAGAAAAAGGCATCAAGCAAACAAGAAGACATGGCCCAGAACCATTTCCGAGATATCATGAATATAAAAATAGTATAGATGGTCAATCCTCCACGTTCTTACAGCTTTCATCAAACAGCTTCGAGTATCACAACATTTTCACTAATTACATTTTGTTATTAGTCCTTCAACTATTTTACTTTAATTGATGTTAAGTGTACATAGATTAATAAATTACATATTTTATGTAACTTATCTCTATATAAAACTATTTAACTAATAAAAGAATACATTGCAGAAATTAAATTGTCACATTGTGAAATAGCTTTAAACTTTTACATAGAAAATTGAGAAGATTAACTATTTTGGTACAATTCTTTTTTTTCTTAAAGTGAAACAGATGGAGAAAATTTCTTAATTGAAAATTTTCTAAACAATCATTTTTTAAAGCTGAGAATTAAATTACAAATGATATTAGTTTTTACACTCATTGCTAATTGGTTTTAGTCTCCTCGAAATGAGTTTGACATGAAGTTAGCAAATGAAGTGGGATTGGAGCATTTTTTACTTCAAATTACATTTTACTCTATTATAGAGTAAGAAATGGAGTGAAGTTGGAAATGGTCTAACAACCAATTTATTATCAATTTGTATTGAGTCGATTGGTATTGAGTCGAAAGTTTACAAAAACTTAATGATAGCATGTGGTTTTAGAATTGCTATTAATCTATTAGTTACAGCGACTTCGTATGACTTTGTATGCAACAGATAATTTTAAGAACTTGGAAAGAAAGCTGATGTATTCACTTACATCATTCAAATGCGTCAGTTTGAACAATCCATATATAAATATATATATGCTGAAGCATCAAACTTATCTCTTAATTAGACTTTTGCTCAATACATTAAGCCAAAGCCATGGCTCATAATGTTGGTGCAGACGAGATTGAATCGCTTAGAGTGGAGCTTGCAGAGATTGGAAGAAGCATCAGATCTTCGTTCCGGAGACATACTTCCAGTTTCAGAAGCATCTCTTCAAGATATGAACCTGATCAAGATGGTGATGGTCATGATAATGATGAAGAGTATGCTCTGCAATGGGCTGAGATCGAGAGATTACCAACTGTCAAACGAATGAGATCGACTCTTCTCGATGATGGCGATGAGTCCATGACCGAGAAAGGGAAAAAAGTCGTTGATGTCACAAAGCTTGGAGCCATGGAACGTCATCTGATGATTGAGAAGCTCATCAAACACATCGAGAATGATAATCTCAAGTTGCTCAAGAAAATTAGGAGAAGAATAGACAGGTAAAGTAAAAATCTCTCTAAGAACTCTTTCGTGAATATAGAAATGTTTAAAAACTTTGAGCTTTGAACTGTGTTGTGCAGAGTCGGGATAGAGTTACCGACCATAGAAGTGAGGTATAAGGGCTTAAAAGTGGAGGCCGAATGCGAAATTGTTGAAGGGAAGGCACTTCCAACACTATGGAACACAACTAAGCGCGTTTTCTCTGTGAGTAGTAAACAATTTCTGCAAAACCACAAAGTTGTTACTGTTTTAATCCTTAAGTTGAATTTCATTGTGTTTCTATTTCTCCAGGAATTGGTGAAGCTCACTGGTGCAAAAACACGCGAAGCCAAGATAAGCATTCTTAATGATGTTAATGGCATTATAAAACCTGGAAGGTTAGTAGTAGTTATCTTCTCACTGGTCTTGATCAAACTTTTACACCTTCAAGTGTGTTTAATCTTCTTGATGTTGCAGGTTAACACTGTTGCTTGGTCCTCCTGGATGCGGGAAAACAACTCTGTTAAAGGCCTTGTCGGGGAATTTAGAAAACAATCTAAAGGTTCTAATGATTAAAGCTAATAATATTTTCTCTAGGAGATCTTTTTTTGCTGCAGATGTGTGGAAGTGTTTACCTTTTTTTCTTGTTCAGTGTTCAGGTGAAATCTCTTACAATGGACATAGACTGGATGAGTTTGTTCCTCAGAAAACCTCGGCGTATATAAGTCAATATGATCTGCACATTGCTGAGATGACAGTGAGGGAGACAATTGACTTCTCAGCTCGCTGTCAGGGCGTTGGTAGCCGAACAGGTAGATTTTTTCAACCGACCAATGTACCCTTGAGTGCATTCAAATGTATGCATCGTTGACATTTTTCCCCTGCGGAAACAGAAATTATGATGGAAGTCAGTAAAAAAGAAAAGGAAGCAGGAATCATTCCTGACACAGAAGTGGATGCTTACATGAAAGTACATTCCTCTAACGCTCTCTTATGCTCGAATGTATATTTAACCTAACCTTTAAGCTCAATGTTTGACTAGAAGTTTTCGTTTTCGTGTAGGCAATATCTGTCGAAGGACTTAAAAGAAGTCTGCAAACAGATTACATCTTGAAGGTATAGTCTCTTTGATAGCTCGGCTGAAATTTTGGTCTTTCTTGTTTGGCTCTTATGTATTTTGCTGCATTGCAGATTCTTGGACTTGACATTTGCGCAGACACATTGATTGGAGATGTGATGCGGAGAGGTATATCAGGGGGGCAAAAGAAGCGTCTTACCACAGGTTAGTTCACAGCTCCGGACTTCCAAGATTGTCAACTTTTTCTGCCATGTTCTTTGTCTAAATCCATGCTTGAACCTCTTATATTTTGCAGCTGAGATGATCGTTGGTCCAACAAAGGCTCTGTTTATGGATGAAATAACAAACGGGTTAGACAGTTCCACGGCATTTCAGATCGTAAAATCTCTTCAGCAGTTGGCTCACATATCAAATGCTACTGTGCTTGTTTCACTCCTTCAACCTGCCCCAGAGTCCTACGATCTCTTTGATGATGTTATGCTGATGGCCAAGGGAAAAATCGTGTATCATGGCCCACGCGGTGAGGTCCTGAACTTCTTTGAGGATTGTGGATTCCGATGCCCTGAAAGGAAAGGTGTTGCAGACTTTCTCCAGGAGGTAAAAGCTAAAAATGACTTTCTTGTTTCTGGATTCATGAGTTGTTGATCCTCCCTTGCTCTTCTTCGTAGGTTATATCCAGAAAGGACCAAGCACAATACTGGCGGCACGAGGATTTACCTTATAGGTTTGTCTCGGTCGAGATGTTGTCGAACAAATTTAAGGAGTTGAGTATCGGTAAAAAGATTGAGGAAGCTCTGTCTAAGCCATATGACAGATCAAAAAGCCATAAGGATGCTCTTTCTTTCAGCGTGTATTCTCTTCCAAACTGGGAGCTGTTCATAGCATGCATATCAAGAGAGTTTCTTCTCATGAAGAGAAACTATTTCGTCTATATATTCAAAACGTTCCAGGTACATTCTGAAGTTTTCATTCCACAGTTTTTTCTCCTTTTGTCTTCTTTCTATGTCAATAGTATTCCTGAGCTTTCTAGCTATATATGCGCAGCTTGTTATGGCTGCATTCATCACTATGACCGTGTTTATCCGAACACGGATGGGTATTAGCATCATCCATGGAAATTCTTACATGAGTGCTCTCTTTTTTGCGGTCATTATACTTCTTGTTGACGGATTCCCAGAGTTGTCTATGACGGCTCAACGTCTTTCCGTGTTTTACAAGCAGAAACAGTTGTGTTTCTATCCAGCATGGGCTTATGCAATCCCTGCAACAGTGTTAAAGGTCCCTCTCTCGCTCTTTGAGTCTTTTGTTTGGACCGGCCTCACATACTATGTCATTGGATACACCCCTGAAGCCTCCAGGTTAGCTTTTTTCCCCTTTGTTGCTAGGTCCTGAAGCCTTAGAAAAAGCTCACATTCAAGTCTGGAAATTTTCAGACAGCTGTAGCATGATGAAGTTTAAATGTTCCAGGTTCTTCCGGCAGTTCATTCTATTGTTTCTTGTTCACTTCACCTCGATATCCATGTTCCGGTGTCTAGCTGCAATCTTCCAGACTATAGTCGCTTCAATCACAGCTGGCAGTTTTGGTATATTAATCACATTTGTCTTCGCTGGTTTCGTCATTCCACCAAGTAAGACTTTGCTCCATCCTCTGCTAAATCTTGCCACAATTATTCAAGAACAACTCTTAAAGTTTTGCAATCCTTGTAGCTTCTATGCCCCCATGGCTCAAGTGGGGTTTCTGGGTAAACCCTTTGAGTTACGGTGAAATCGGGCTATCAGTAAACGAGTTTCTTGCTCCAAGGTGGGATCAGGTGATTTCTCTCTCTCTCTCAAGTGTCTTAACTTTCTTTTCTCTCATAAACACAAGCTTCTTCTTTCCTTGATATGCTCTTCAATTCTAATCAGTTTGTTCTGGTTACACTTCTAGATGCAACCCACTAATCTTACCTTAGGGCAAACCATACTCGAAAGTCGTGGACTGAACTACGAAGGTTATATGTATTGGGTATCAGTCTGTGCCTTGGTGGGTTTCACTGTGTTATTCAACACCATTTTCACTCTGGCGCTGACTTTCTTGAAATGTAAGTCCATCTTCTACTACACAAATGTATGTTATTCGAAGCACAACCGCCACATACTTAAAAACATCATTAACCAAATGGCAGCACCCACATCATCTAAAGCCATGATCTCGCAAGAAAAACTCTCTGAGTTGCAAGCAACAGAAGATACAACTACAACCAACAACTCCTCGATCAAGAAAAATGCCACAGATTCCCCTGTACAGACAGAACAAGATGCGAATTCAGGTGAAAATCTCGTCGTCTCTCTTCCCATTCTTCACATTCCCCATAATCTTCTTGCACTAATACTTTCACCTCACCACAGACAAGATGGTCTTACCTTTCAAGCCTCTGACTGTAACATTTCAAGAGCTAAACTATTTCGTTGACACTCCCGTGGTAAACTTCATCATAGCCCAACTTCAAACCATATCATAGAAGTTTCTCCCATTACTTAATGTTCCAATGATGATGATCTTTAGGAGATGAGAGAGCAAGGATATGCTCACAAGAAGCTGCAGCTTCTCTCAGATATCACCGGAGCTTTCCGTCCAGGAGTTCTAACGGCTTTGATGGGCGTAAGTGGAGCCGGGAAAACCACTCTCCTCGACGTTCTAGCCGGAAGAAAAACGAGCGGATACATTGAAGGAGACATCAGAATCAGCGGTTACCCTAAAGTGCAAGAAACATTCGCTAGAGTCTCAGGCTATTGCGAACAAACAGACATTCACTCACCAAACATCACCGTCGAAGAATCGGTGATTTATTCCGCTTGGCTTCGTCTAGCTCCTGAGATCGATTCCGCAACCAAAATCGTAAGCTCTTTTTCACTTCCATACACCAAAAAATCGATCTGAAATCAAAATCTCACGGAAAATCTGTACAGAAATTCGTGAAGCAAGTTCTGGAGACGATTGAGTTAGATGAGATTAAGGATGCATTGGTGGGAGTCGCCGGAGTGAGTGGATTATCGACGGAGCAGAGGAAGAGACTAACGATCGCCGTCGAATTGGTGGCGAATCCGTCGATCATCTTTATGGATGAGCCAACGACGGGGCTAGACGCAAGAGCAGCCGCCATTGTTATGAGAGCTGTGAAGAATGTCGCTGACACTGGAAGAACAATAGTCTGTACTATTCATCAGCCTAGTATTGACATTTTCGAAGCTTTCGACGAGGTAATGGCAAAATACCTCAAAATATTACAATATTTCATATTTAACCCGAATAGGCCAATACTTAAAATAAAAAAACGCTTGATCCGAACCGAACCCGAAACAATATGTAAAAATATCCGATTTCAATCTGCGATATTTCGCGTATCGAGTTTTATTTAAACCTGAACGAGTATTCGGAAAACTCAAAAAATACAAAAATTCCTAATTGAATTCGAAATATAAAAAGACCGAAAAATCTGAAAACTCCGAACTGAACCGAAAAAACTCGGAAAAAATCTCAATCTCAATTCGAAACTAAAAAAGTACGAAATGTATTTGAGTTTTAACAGGATTACTAAACTTGACGTGAATCCGGAAAATTCGGACCTAACCTGACCCAAACTTTTCAAAATCTTTAACATAACTTATACTCGAATACAAACCAAACCGGACCCAAACTGAATCGGGACTTGAACGCCCAGCCGTACAGATACTTTTGTTTGTTATCTAACTAGGTCTAAAATCTAACACTATCTAAGAAAATCAAACTTGAATTTACAGTTGGTGCTTCTTAAAAGAGGTGGTCGCATGATCTATACAGGGCCATTGGGTCAACATTCATGTCATGTTATTGAGTATTTTGAGGTAAGTTTTGTTTCTAGTTTTTTCTGTCTTTTATATAATCATAATTGTTCTTTCCAAAAATAGATTTAAAGACTTGATTTTTTTGTTCATGGGTTAAATAAACAGAGTGTTCAAGGCATTCCTAAAATAAAAGAGAACCACAATCCAGCAACATGGATGCTTGATGTTAGTTCACAATCTGCAGAAGTTGAACTTGGCATTGATTTCGCAAAAATCTACCACGAGTCTGACCTTTACAAGTGAGTGTACATACATTCATCGACAATCGTTTGTGTTCTAAAAACCGGTATAAGCTCAATCATGCATGTTATGTTATAGGCGCAACTTGGAACTTGTGAAAGAGTTGAGTCAACCAGAAGCTGGATCAAGTGATATAGAGTTTAAAAGAACTTTTGCACAAAGTTGGTATGGTCAATTCAAGTCTATTCTGTGGAAGATGAGTTTGTCTTATTGGAGAAGCCCTTCTTATAACCTAATGCGAATGATTCACACATTAGTTTCTTCTTTGATATTCGGCGCGCTCTTTTGGAAACAAGGCCAAAAAATGTAAGTAACTAGTTCAATGTTCGGTTGGTGAAATTTAAATTTGATGAGTTTTCAACTCTAAACTGATATTTTTGATGTGAAATTCCGAATAATCTTTTTTGTTTGTGTCTCTTTTGTAGAGATACTCAACAAAGTCTATTCACTGTACTAGGAGCAATCTACGGCGCGGTGCTCTTTCTAGGGATAAATAATTGTTCATCAGCTCTACAATATTTAGAAACAGAAAGAAATGTTATGTACCGCGAAAGATTTGCAGGAATGTACTCAGCGAGTGCTTATGCATTGGGCCAAGTTGTGACTGAGATACCTTATTTGTTCATACAAGCCGCCGAATTTGTGATCATAACATATCCAATGATCGGTTTCTATCCTTCGGCCTACAAAGTCTTTTGGTCACTCTACTCTATGTTTTGCTCTCTTCTCACTTTTAACTACCTCGCGATGTTCCTCATTTCCATCACACCAAATTTCATGGTTGCCGCGATTCTTCAGTCGCTCTTCTATGTTAATTTCAACCTTTTTGCCGGATTTTTGGTCCCCGAAACGGTGAGATTTATCCTCTATTATCTTATCAAGTATGTAAGAATATTTACTTAGAATAATTTTTGCTTAATTGTTTTGAAAATTCGTAGGAAGTTCCAAGGTGGTGGATTTGGTTATATTATATAGTACCAACATCTTGGACACTCAATGGATTTTTCTCGTCCCAATATGGAGATATTCATGAAGAGATCAATGTATTTGGAGAATCCACGACGGTTGCAAGATTCTTAAAAGATTATTTCGGATTTCATCATGATCGTTTGGCGGTTACTGCGGTTGTTCAAATCGCTTTTCCGATTGCGTTGGCTTCTATGTTCGCATTCTTTGTGGGAAAACTTAACTTCCAAAGAAGATGATGATGATTATGATGCGAGTCTTCTTCATCCTTTTAGAACAAATAAGTAATACTTTTTTTTGTGAAAATAAGCATATGACTTTTTTTCTTTTTTGTATATCATTTTTATTTTTCAAGAAAGAAAACGAAACATTGTCTTTAGTTAAAATGTGCAGTTTGAAGAATTTTGATTTGCGTATGTTTTTGTCATTACCGTACCTCCCATTGAACTCTTTTATATGGTGAGTGGTGACACTCTTTTGCTTCCACGTTTTTTTTCTTTTAAATATAATATGTTATATACAGTCTCATATTTGACAATTGCTTGAGATTACAACAGTGGTTTAAATAAAGTTCATACAATCAACTACTGCCTTGCTAGTTGCTAAACATCTTATAATACACAAACAAATCGTGTTTCCGCAACTCCGGGCTCTACATCTGTCTTCGTTTGCTGGTAGCGATTAATCGGGATCGAGAGGATATAAATTTTTTAGGAATTATCTAAATAGTAACTAACTGTGTTTACTATATATATGGCAGCCGAGATATGGTATTAACGTGAGAGAGTTTTGAGTTTGACAGAGACTTAGTTTTGATTTTTTAAAGTTAGTAAGAGAGTTATTCTTATTGAATTCTTGTGTTCTTAACTTTCTTTGATACAATAGTTGGTATCAAAGATTCGAAAATCAAAGAAAATAAGTTGCAAAACCGTTCTCTTCCCGTGAGAATTGTTTACAGAGATCGTGTTGTTCTCGTAAACTCTTCTCTTATTTGCAAACAGAGGACGTTTAAGCCATGGGTGATCTTACGGTTTGCTTCACAGGTGAAGGAAGGAGATTCTTCATCAATCAAGTGTCCCATGTTAAACATATATAATTATAAGGTATGAAGGATAAGATTGAACATTCCCCTTAAGGTGCATAAAGTCTGGCATTGCATAGAAACAACATTTGCGGACTGCGGACAACGAAAAGAATGATATGGCCACAACTTTGTTATTTTAATTAATACCCGAGACACTCATCTTACAAGTAGGAGAATTAGACATGGCAAAAAAGGGGTGGGAGGCCATCAAAGTAAGGCACATGAGAGCTGAAAGAGTCAAAGAAGCCAAGTTGCAGACTCTAGTGGCAGAATTTGATCGACTAAAGATGAAGGAGACCGAGAAAATTGATGACTTTGCTGAGAAGTTATCTGAGATCTCTTCAAAATCTGCAGCTTTAGTAGAAGAGATAGAGGAAACAAAACTCATTATAAAGTTTCTTAAGAGCCTTCCTCGCAAGTATATACATATTGTTGCCTCGCTTGAGCAAATACTAGACCTTAAAACTACAGGCTTTGAAGATATTGTAGGACGTCTGAAAGCCTATGAAGAGCGTATCTATGAGGATGAAGAAACTCACAAAGACAAAAACAAACTTATGTATACAAATATGGAGCCTCAACCATCTCAATCAACGTGTTACATCAATGGAGATTATAGAGGCAGGGGACGCGAAGGTCGATTCTTTGGAAGAGGAAAAGATCGTGGACGTTTCAATGGAGCTAGAGACTTGTCCAAAATAGTGTGTTGCCAGTGTGATAAAACAAGGCATTATGCTTCAGTGTGTCTATATCAACTACTTAAACTACAAGAAACTCAAGAGAATGACAATAGTAATACAAAAGATGTGGATGAGCTTATGATACACAAAGTCATATTCTTAAAAGAGGAGAAGGTTATGCTAAGCAAATACGTAGTAAGCAACATGGAGGAAAATATTTGGTACCTAGATAATGGGACCAACAACCACATGACTGGAGATCGACGATACTCATCAAAGATTGATGACTCCATTACTGGAAAAGTGAGGTTTGGTGATGACTCGCGTATCTACATTAAAGGTAAAGGATCGGTTGAGTTTGTCGGTAGGAGTGGTGACACAAGAACAATGTCCGACATCTACTTCATTCCAGACCTAAAGAGTAACATCATTATTCTTGGACAAGCCACAGAGGCAGGATGTGATGTGAGAACGAAATGAGAATATATGATTATGCATGATCGTGATGGAAATTTGCCTGCAAAGACAGTTAGATCCAAAAATCGGCTATACAAGGTACGTACGAGGGCTGAAAGACACCATGTGTCTACATTCAACAACAACAACGAATGCATCAAGTAGGTGGCATGCAAGTTTGGGACACATAAACCTTGAAACAATGAGATCCATGATACAAAGAGAGCTTGTCTTAGGAATCACACACATTAAGGTCGAAAAAGAAATTTGTGGTTCATGTTTACTTGGAAAGCAAACAAGAAAAGTTTTCCCGCAAGCTAGCTTGTATCGAGTAAGTAAGATCCTTGAGCTCATTCACGGTGATCTATGTGGCCCCATAACACTAAGAACGATCACAAGAAACAACTATGTCTTTGTTCATATTGATGATTATTCTAGATACATGTGGACATGCATTCTTGTTGAAAGAAGAGAGTGATGCGATCTTCAAATTCAAGAGCTTCAAGAACCTGATAGAGAAAGATTCAAGGGCAAGTATACAAACCCTTAGAACAGACAGAGGAAGAGAGTTTACATCGCAAGAGTTTAACTCTTTCTACCACAATTTAAGCATCAAATGACACCTCACATCTCCATATGCTCCTAAAGAAAATAGTGTTGTTGAGAGACATAGTAGGATTCCGATGGAGATGACTAGGAGTATCCTAAAGCATATGCTTGTATCTAACTATTTGTGGATAGAAGGAATAAGACATTCTACATATCTTCTAAATCAAATAACTACAAGAACATTGAAAGAGAAGACACCATCTGAAGCTTTCCATTCTAAGAAACCTAACATTAACGATCTATGTATCTTCAGTTGCATCTGCTACATGAAAGTTGAAATATCACACTTGAAGAAACTAGATGATAGATCTCGTTGTTGGTTAATATAGACACTGAATCGGGGTAAAAAGCATATTAAATGTTTGATCCAAAAACCCGAAAGATAGTAGTAAGCCGAGACGTGTTTTTTGATGAAACAAGAGGGAAAAATTGGAATTGACATAACTCGTAACAACAAAGAGCTGGAAGCTTCAAAAATTCTCTTGGAAGGTTCGGTAATCGTGGTATTACAGAAACATAGTATGATGGTGGCGAGGAGAATGGAAAAAATGGACATCCCGAACCCGAACCGAAAGATGGTGGCGATAATGAGGATACCGCAACATATGAGGATGGAACCGAAAGTGATGAAGATAATGATGAAGTTCAAGAGATAACACAACCTGTGTTACATAAATCACAAAGACAATGTACTAAACCAAGATACCTTGAGAATTTTGTCTTACTTGCCGAGGAAGAAGGAGAACATTTGTTGATGTGTTTAAACAATGAGCCAAGAGAGTTTTGTGAGGCGATGGAATCAAAGGAATGGGTGTCTGCATGCAAAGATGTGATGTACTCTATTAATAAAATTCATACGTGGAACCTTGTAGACCTTCCAGCCGGATCAAAGCCAATTGGCTTGAAGTGGGCTTTCAAACTCAAACAAAATTCAGACGGTAGTATTAACAAGCACAAGGTTCGAATAATTGCTAAGGGATACATTCAACGATTTGGGATAGATTTTAATGAAGTGTTTGCCCGAGTTTCCCGGATTGAAACCATCTGTCTCCTCATTAATCTCACATCAACAAACAGATGGGAGATACATCATCTTGATATAAAAACGATATTCCTTCATGGAGAGTTGAAAGAAACCCTCGACATCACACAACCTGAAGGTTTAGTAGTGAAAGGAAGGGAAGACAAAGTCTATAAGCTCAATAGAGCCTTGTATGGCTTAAGGCAAGCACCTA
The DNA here is from genome assembly GCA_900406275.1 of Anastatica hierochuntica. Lineage (NCBI taxonomy): Eukaryota > Viridiplantae > Streptophyta > Magnoliopsida > Brassicales > Brassicaceae > Anastatica > Anastatica hierochuntica. Next base: position 22,756 of record OVAN01004350.1, read on the forward strand.
AAGTTTGAAACAACAAGTTAAATCAAATTCTCAAGGAGCTTCAATTCAAGAAGGGTTCAAAAGAACTATCAGTCTATCATAAGTTAGAGGGAGAAAAAATACTTCTTGTTGGGATTTATGTTGAATGATCTGTTTGTTACAGAAACAAGTATAAAGATTATCGACGATTTCAAAAAGGAGATATCTTCTAAATTTGAGATGAGTGATCTGGAGAAGCTGACTTATTATATCATAATTGAGGTGGACCAACATGTGTGAGGAATCACTTTGAATCAAAATTGCTATGCTCTAAGGATATTAGAAGAAGCCAAAATGAAAGATTGTAACTTGGTTCACACGCCAATGGAGTCTGGTCTCAAGTTCTCTAAAGCTGAAGATGAGAGAGAGATCGATGCCACAAGTTATAGAAAGATCATCGGCTCCCTCCGTCATCTACTTCACATAAGGTCGGGTATGTCTTTTTGCGTAGGAGTGCTTAGTAGATACATGCAAAATCTGAAGAAATCACATGGATCAGCAATGAAGCAATGTTTGAGGTATCTAAATGGCATTACTGCTTTTGGTTTAATATTCGAACAATCAACTTTGAAGGTATCAAAGCTTGTAAGCTATAGTGATAATAGTCACAATGTAGATTCTGGCGATGGCAAGAGCACAACATGTCACATACTTTATATTGGGAAAAGTCCAATCACTTAGTGCTCACGGAAACAAGATTTTGTAGCATTATCCTCATGTGAAGCCGAGTTCATGAAAACCACTGAAGCAGTGAGGCATGCAATATGGCTTCAGGACGTACTCGACGAGATCACTGGAACACTGTGTGAGAAAGTCGTCATCTAGATAGACAACCAATTGACGATTGCCCTTACAAGAAACCCGACGTTTCATGGTCGCAACAAACACATACACACAAGGTATCACTTCGTACGAGAGTGTGTCGAGAATGAGCAGGTAGAAGTTTAACATGTTCCGGGGAAATGAACAGAAAGCTGACATCTTAACCAAAGGTCTTGGCAGAGTTAAATACAAGGAGATGAGAGAACTCGTTGGTGTTCGGAACTTGACGAATAAAGACTTCAAGTTTAAGGGGGAGATTGTTAGAATAAGAGTGAAGAAAGCTTGAGCTAGAAGCTACCTAGTTATAACCAAGTTATGGATAAGAATAGAAGTTATTTAGGTGTTATCTAAATAATAACTAATTGTGTTTCCTAATAAAACTAGGTTTTATGTTTGCTATATATATGGCAGCTAACATTAAGGTGAGAGTGTTTTGAGTTTGAGAGAGACTTACCTTTGAATTGATTTTCTAAATTAATAGGAGAGTCTTACTGAATTCTTGTATTCTTAACTTTCTTTGATACAATAGAGTACTATACCGTTGTCACATCTGTCTTTTGCTTCCACATTTGTTTCATAGCAACCAACAAAGTCTTAGTTCAGGTGGTCAATACATGAAAAAACTAACTAACCCGATCTATTTAATATTTTATTTGGTTTTAAATTAAGTGTTACTTTTGGGGTCCGTAAGACCTTATTGTACATGAAACATTGTTCTAGAATAATATTAATGCGTTTTTGTGAACTCAATGAAATGATTGCTATGTATTTCTAAACAAAATATTGGTTTCAGTTATTTTTATTCCGCGTTTAGCAAACTGTTTAGCTGATTTACTAGCCAAACGATTTTTATCAGCTTCGATTTCTTCACTAGGTGAATCTTAATAATATTCGTATCTTTGTGATAAAAAAAACATTTTTTGTAGGTTTTCAGCTGATGGCAAGCTGCACATACACTGAAAATAAAGAGATGAAACTAGAGACAAGGTAGCTGAGTGTGGTTAGAGAGGCTAGAGTTTTGGTCATATCTTCACTATAATACTCCATTTTTTCCTTTAAAATGGATTGTGTTACTCAAAAGTGGAGTAATTAATTAAAAAAATTTTAAATACGAAGTAACTCTAATTTTTCTCTAAATATAAAGTAATACTTATTTTTACTCAATTTTGGTTGGAGCAAATTTTTACTATAAACTCCATTTTGAAATATACACGATAACTTCTTGAAAAGTTAGAGAGAATAAAGTGAATTCCACATGCATCTTTGTGAAATGTTTTTTTTTGACACAAAGCTTCTTTACGAAATGTTAAAATCATTGTATATGGATGAATGTATTGTGGTCATTGCAATCTTGGTTGAGTTACATACATTTTTTTTTGAGAAAATGAGAAAAATGGGACATTCTAAAGTTGGATTTGTCCCTTTAGGATTTTGAATCATATTTTTGTCACACTAATATTTAATTTTTGTAAATTCCGATTTTGCCCCTAGAATTAAGAAATTATGATTTTTATATTTAGTTAAAATGTTTTTATATTTATTTTTAAAAAAAATAAATAAAAAAAACAAAAACAGGACAAGAAATCGCGTTTAATTCTTCTTCTTCCTATCTCGACAAAAACACTTAACCTAATCCAAAGTTTGAGCTTCTCTTCTTCCATCGCCGCCGGCGAGAAACACCACACACACTATGCCTTAGATCTTCTTCTTCTTCTTCTTCTTCTTCGGTCTAGTTTCCGGGACTCCATCTCCGTCGTCTTGTCCCGTAGCTGCCACTCCGTCATCTCTAGCTCGTGCCTTCGCCCGTTGCCGTCACTCCAACTCCGCTTCTTCTCCCGTTGAACTCAATTAGTTCAAAATCAAAGGTATGTTTCATTACTCTTAAAACCCTAATTTTTTATTTTAAAGTTTGATTTGTCCTTGGATCGATTAGTTCATCATCAATTTCGGCATGCATGTGTTCAAATTGATTTATATATGCAGAGATTATCCATCAGATGAGCTTCTGGCTTCTTGCTTCTCCTTTGCTTTTTGTTTTCTTTCCTTTTTTGAGTTATAGAACTCCATCTCTTTCTGCCTCTCTTGAAGAACAAAATTTAACTCATCTTCACCATCGTAGAGCCACAAATCATTGTCGGAAACAGGAACTTTCTAGCCTTTAGAGTCGTCCTCTAACAGAAATTTAACTCATTTTTTTCCATTAATCCTTGTTCATCATCATCCCCATCATCATCCTTTTTCCATTAATCCGAGTAAAATTTGAATATTAACCAAATGAACTTAACTTATTGGTTGATGTTTTTAGTCTTCATTACTCGAGTTTACTTTGTGTCTCTTTACGCTTGTATATGCCGAGAAGAGTTAACACATATGGTTATTGATTTGATTTGATTATATAGAATAATGATNATTGATTTGATTTGATTATATAGAATAATGATTTGGTTTTTGCAAATCTTGATATTGTTTTTGAGGTTTGAACTAG
>OVAN01004351.1:0-26076 GCA_900406275.1 Anastatica hierochuntica
TGAAAAACAGACAATACAAAGGTGTATTTTTGTAAGTCTCCCTAAAAATTATAGAGAATAATGATATATACTATGAAATCACGTCAGCAAATTTAATCTACACATTAATTGAGGATTTAGTTCANCACATTAATTGAGGATTTAGTTCACCCTATGTCATCATTATAAAAACTTTTTATCTAAAAAAGTGTGACATGATTCTATTTGATGCATATTATACGCTACATATAATTTCAAGTTTTTTTCTCAAATTATATTTAAATGATCCATAAAGATATTTTTGTACTAAATTATATTATAAAACTATTTAGTTTGAAAGATCTAAATTTTCTTTATAATTTACAAAACATTTCAAGTTTTAAAATACACTTTATAATGAATCTGTATATTTTAACATTCATATATACTCATGCGCGGAAAATTTCTACAAAGAAAACTATAGAGAATAATGATGTATATCAAGAAAACACTTTAGTAAATTTTGTTTAAGTCATAATATTAATTATATCCTGATTAAAACGAAATCATTAGTTATACTAAATTAAATAAATTACTAACATTTTGACGATAATTTATCCGCGCATGGCGCGAAGAACCATCTAGTTATGTATGAAGCAAAATGGTTATTTTCATAAGTTAAATATTATTGTTCACATTACTTACTGCTTTTATTTCAAGATAAAATTTTGAAATATTTTAAATTTTTTATTCTTGGTCCGACCCTGATCACTTTCGCCGAATCATGTGATTCTTCTTTGTTCTTCTACAATTTTAAATACATCGACAAAAGAAATCATAATTTGATATTTTACAAATATTACATCCCACGTCTGTCTTTCTAGATTTTTTTTCTTCAAGATCAATATACTTTTTTTTTTATAGATCCAAGTCTATTCCGACATTTTAATCTCATGTATTTTTCTCACAGTTCTTTTTAATATTGATAGATTATATATTTAGATTCTTATTCTTTGTTTTTTAACTATTAACTATTGATTCAAATCTTGAAAGGGAAAAACGACTTGGACAATGAACAATTATTAAGTTTATCATTTTGAGAGGAAGGGGTTTATTTACACAAATTTCAAAGACAAACTTTCATGCTAATATATAGTAGATGTATAACCGTCGAAAACTACGATATTGTCGTCTTAAAATGAATGTACCTTAAACCCATCAGACCTACACATTAGGAGTGGACATAATAACCCAAACCGAAGAACCGAGCCAAAAAGACCGAAAAAACTGAACCGAAACAAAATCAGAGTTTTAAATTAACCAAATGGAACCGAAAAAATTGGAACCAGAACTGAATGGGTAACCAAAAAATCGAAAGTATATAAAAGTACTTAAAAATATCCAAAAATATTCGGAATTAAATAAAAAATATCTGAAAATTCCCAACAATAACAAAAAATTCAAAAACTAATACCCGAACGGTTACTTAATTCAACCGAAATTGAACCCAAATCGAACCGGGACCGAACCGAAATATTTTAGGAACCGAATGGTTCCAACTTTTGAGAACCAAAAAATCGTAAACCGAAAGAACCGAACCAAAACCGAACGGATAATGAACGCCTACACCTACTACAGACTAACAGATTAATAGAAAAATATCATAGTACAATGCATCATATTATGAAGAGAAATTGACACGGATCAAGTTTGAATCCCGAAATCTAAACCACTAAACCTCAAGATTAAGGCTAGAAGTTGTAGTAAATGGGTTACCGAACCACAAGGAGCAAATTATCACATTCAATCCTAAGAAACCTACTATTAAGCTAAGTCTAAACAAGGAAGGTATTGAGATTCAAGCAATCGAAATTAAAAAGGAAACAAAGAAACAAAAACCAAGAAACCACTAAGTGAGATAAGATTTAGTTTAAGATCATGGAAAATGTGATTCATGATCTAAGTATACGATTAGCTAGCCTAAATGTAATTAGAATGCAAGGGTCATACATTAAACACACCATTCAAGAATAAGGCAACAATCAATTAATCCATTTCCATGAAATTAATCCATCTAATGATCTAAAATTAAACCGACCTCTCGATAGCAATTTAAGAATCACTAATCATTCAACCAAGCCAAAACATCCACTAAACAGCTTAAACAACTATTCCCATAAGCTAAGATTGAATAACAATAATGAGGCTCTCTTGGGAATTTCATCAAACACCTTCCGGATGTGAATTTTCTAAAGTCTAGAATTTGATTGACCAATTCATTTCTAGCATCAAATACTCCCTAATCATGTTAATATACAAGATTCTAACCCTTAGCATCTTAACTAACATCTAGATCTAGACTAATCTACTTAACCCATAAATCACAAAATGATATACTCACTAATCATGATGATCAAGCATGTAAAAACATGGAAAAAGATAGCAAACATGATTATAAAGAATAAAAAAACTGAAAGAAATAAACTTTTTACTTGAATCAAAGTTTAAGAATAAGGATTCAACAATGTTTCAAAGAGAAGTTCTAAAAAAAAGCTTAGGTTTTTCATCAATTCTACAACTTGGTTAAATAGTGTTTTACAAAGGGTTTTTACTAAACCGGAACAAACCGGGTCGGTTAAGGGGCAATTTTGGATAATTCAGCTTCTCATCGATTTGCAGTCTGGGTGCAGATCGATGGAGTGATCGGTGGAGTGGTGTGAAAATCCCTAGGAGCCTTATCGGTTGTGTGGACCGATAAGCGTGGACCGCTGGAAAGCTCCAAATGATGCTTGGATCCTCATCGGTCAGTGGTGGACCGATGAGGCGACCGACGAGATTGACCCGAGAATGCCTGTAACTCTCGTCAGTCATGTGTGGACCGATGAGGTGAACCAGTGGGATTTCTACTTTTTGTTCTTCTCCATTTCTTCCTTTGGGACTTAGCTCGATTGGTTCGTTTCCTTGTTTTTGATTCAATTCACCTGAAAATGGGTAGAGAAGAGATAAATACAAACAAAAACTCAACCTAAGACTCCGAAATGCACCTTATGATTATTGAATCAAAAACTATTCTAAAACATTCTAAAAAGACTTGAAACAAAGATAAAATGCAACAAATTCTAATATAAAAACCATGCAATATATACAAATATAAGAAATACCAATAAAGAACAACAAAAAAACAATTAATTAACATCGTGGCCATATAAAAACGGAAGCTATGATATACTATGTTATTTGGCGTTAAGTGTTTAGAGTTAATTTTTAATCTGGTTTACAAAATTTATAATTAGGTTGTTTGGGCTGCCCACAAACTAGTATGGAACACGTGATCACTACTTTCTTATAACCCTTACTAAACATGAATTTTATTATGCTTTTAATAGTTAAATTTCTTTATTGAACCGAATACTTTTTATAAATACCAAATAACACAATTCATTATCGTTTATGCTATATTAGCATAAAGAAAACGTCGAAAATGAATGATATTGGTTCAAATATGAAATTATGATATTTATAATATAAAACCAAATTATGTCCGTACATGACACATACCAGCAACCAGTTGTTTTGATATTTAGAGTTCATTAATTTTCAAAGCATAAACTTTCGTTTTTTTGAACTCTAAAACCCTAACCGCTAACTTCGTCTTCTCTTCATTTTCGATTTAGGGACCGAGGACTGCTTAAACACCGTTACCGGTCCCTTTAGTGTTTCTTCTGCATTTTTTTTTTATTTTTCTCTTTCATTTTTATGGTTTGAATCAAATCTATTTTGGTGTTTTGAAGTTGGTGGGATTTGATGTTATCAATATGATTTTTTTATGCCGGACCAGAAGATCGGCGAGTACTGCCAGATTAGAAGATTGACAGTGTTACCGAATTAGAAGATCGTCGGTGTGTTGCCGGATTGGAAGGTCTATGCTTTGTCTAAGCTCTTAAAGCCGCATTAACAACTTCAACCCACTTTTCATACTGACCTTCTATTTTAGATTCTACTGTTTCAGATTCTACAAAATGATTTGTAAGGGAAAAAGAAGATTCATTATCATCGGATTAGTCATGTTTTTGGCGACGAGTTTCCTTCATGAACAAATTGTGTTCTACTCAAACCGCTACTGTGGATAAAAGGAAAAAAAGCACTGTGAAGTAAAATTAACTTTGAACATGACAATCATTAATGTATTACGGAGAAAACCATCCAAGAATATGACAAATAAGATCATTGTTATCCATCATGTTTATCTTTGTCTTCTTTTTCATTATGTAATTTACAGGTATGTCTCAAATTCAATATTAACAAAATTTCAGCGTTAACAAAAACTTTCGTTTTTTCTACCCAAAAACATCCATATCACGATATCATCTAACACATTCTGGGTATGTATTTTCCATGTCGAATATTACATTAATATTTTGGAATGACACTTATTTTAGGAAAAAAGCACATTCTAAAATAGTATGATCCTAAAAATTAAACAAAATAATGTATTTTTAACCATAACATTTTAGATGACTTCATAATTCAAATTTATTGGAATAATTATTTTACTAGAAGAATGTAAATGTGTTTTATGTTAATGTATATATGAGTCAAGTTACATAAGAAACGATAAATTCGGAAATCATGAAATATAAGAAACCATTTACCAAGCATAGATACAAAGAGAGCGTTATACTAAGAAAGAAACACAAAATCAGTTGTACAAAAGTAGAAACACGAAGTTGGTTTTAATAAAATGTTTTTAGTTTCTAAGAAACAATATAAATTTGTAAAAAAAGAAACTCACTTAAAAAGCAATAGACAACTTGCATGAGGTTTAGGGCGAAACTAAAATTGATCTTCAAATTTGTTTTAAAATGTTGTTTTTTCTATAAGAAACTTTTGATTATTTGTAAACTTCTAGTTCATTTCACAAATTTGGGAGGACCAACATGGGTACTACGCATGCAACCATCAAGGACAAATGCTTCTACATAGCAAACAGAGGGACCTTTCTTATTGCCTTGAGTGTAATCAATGATTCCAGACTGTCTTCATATGAACCTTCAGATCCTACGATGTGGTTGATCGACTTTTTTAACAGTGAGAAAGCCCCTCCTTCTGTTTGTTAATTCTTTTTTTACTATAAGTTTCCTTCAGTTCCAAGTTGTGTGGTCAAAGGACAGCTTCAACAACTCACTTGATCATCTTTTATTGTACTAAAGAATGTTTGTAACTCTTCCTTTATTGTCAATGTATGCGAGAACATGATTGATATTGTTGATGAGATATATATATATATATACAAATGCAAAATTGAAACAGACGAATATGAAGACACGCGGATGAAGCGTTGAAGTTGTGTTGGAGTTTTATTGAGAAAGTAAAAGGGACAGCGCGAGCTCCAAATTCGTAAGTGTCTCATGGGCCTTGTTCAAAGTAAACTCAACCACTCGTGGAGCCTTGAAGCGTGGCTTAAGTTGTTTGGGTTTTAGTGTTTGACTATAAACAACAAGAGGTAGTGTTGTAAAACCTTGGAAGTGAATAAAAGGGTTTCTTACTAACATTCATGGCACAGTGAGTTCCTTATATACAAGTTGTGTATCTTGTGTGTTAAGTTAAAATAGATACATAACTAAATCTATCTACACGAGGCCCATAGGCCCATTACCCCCTCTCAAGGTGGAGTGTGAAGGTTCCGAACACCCAACTTGCCAAGAAACTCTTCGAATTCTTTACGTCCTACCGCCTTAGTAAGTATATCAGCTAGTTGTGTCTTCGTCGATACGTGCTTCGGTGTAATTACTCCGCGAATAATCTCGTCTCGTATGAAATGACAGTCCATACCAACATGCTTTGTGCGAGCATGAAAAACCGGATTTTTAGCCAAATTTATTGCAGAAAGACTGTCAGAGTGAAGTGTAATCGGACCTGAGCATGAGATGCCGAGAGCTTGGAGAAGTCGCCTGAGCCATATGATAAGTGTAACTGTGTCCGCCATGGCGCGGTACTCGGCCTCCGCCGAAAATCTTGAAACAATATCCTGTTTTTGTGTCTTCCACGAGATTGGCGATTCACCAAGTTGTATAAACCATCCTGTAATAGATCGACGTGTTAACGGACAAGCCCCCCAATCAGCATCACACCATGCTGAAACCGTAAGCTCTGTGTTAGCACGAAGAAGTATGCCTTGTCCCGGACTATTTTTCAAATACCGAACCACTCGTAAGGCAGCATCCCAATGTTCTTGTCTTGGAGTAGCCATAAATTGTGATAGAATGTGAATGACGTACGACATTTCTGGTCGTGTAGAACCAAGATAAATGAGTCTGCCCACTAACCTTCGATAGCTAGTAGGATCGGGAAGAAAATCACTCTCGGACAAGGCCAACCGATGATTTTGTTCCAAAGGAAATGCCGCAGGCTTCACTCCAAGCAAACCCGTCTCCGTGATGATATCGAGGGCATACTTTCGTTGACAAAGATAAATTCCTGCGGGGCTTCTAGCAACTTCTATGCCGAGAAAATATCGTAGAACCCCGAGGTCTTTCATTCTAAAACAAGCACTCAAATATGCTTTGAATTTGTCCATTGCCGCAACAGAGTTTCCTGTGATGATTAAATCGTCGACGTAAACCAATACATGTACCCGAACATCATTCTTGTCAAAAACAAAAAAGTGAATAGTCAGAGGTGTCTTTAGTAAACCCGTATGTCTTCATAGATGTGACCAGTTTTTCATTCCAGCATCTCGGCGTTTGCTTCAAACCATACAATGATTTATGTAGACGACATACCTTATTTTTGTCCGACGTACGAAAACCCGGTGGCAATTGCATATAAACCTCTTCATGAAGATCACCATGGAGAAAGGCGTTGTGTACATCCATTTGGTACACTTGCCAATCTCGTGAAGCAGCTTGTTGAAGAAATGCGCGTACAGTGATCATCTTAGCTACGGGTGCGAATGTCTCAGTATAATCGACCCCCTCTGTTTGAGTATTTCCGAGAACGACAAGACGAGCTTTGTGACGTTCAAGTGTGCCATCGGAATTGTATTTCAACCGAAATACCCATTTGCACCCGAGAGCTCTCTTTCCCGGTGGCCAATCAACAACTGTCCAAGTATCAAGATCTTCGCATGCCACAATTTCATCTTTGATCGCAAATCTCCATCGTTCATCTTCGATAGCATCTTTATAATGCACTGGCTCAACTCCGGATGTGATCGCCGAAAGAAATGCTTGATATTTTTCTGAAAATTGAGTGCTAGAGAGGAAGTTATCTAACGGGTATGGATTAGCTGACGGAGCTGGTGCATGAAGCAACGAGGTTACGTAGTCAGCGAGTTTCGTCGGAGGTCGGCGTACACGGTGGCCACGACCAAGTTCCTCGATCTCAGGTTGTACCGTCGTGTCATCTTTCTCAGCTGTCTGTGTTTGCTCTGGAGATAATTGTGACGCAGTCAGCTCTAGAGATGAATCAGATTGGTGAGAATCCAAAGTTGGAGCCGTGGTCGGAGAAGATGACGACGTACCAAGCTCATGTGTCTGTGACTCTGCCGGTTGAGGTGTGTGATCCATTTGCAGTTCTACAGATTGATTTTGTACAGCTTTTGAATTCATCAATGGTTCCTGTAAGAAAATCCCATCATCAAAATCTTCATTAATTTGTGGATAAGAAGACACAGGTGGTAATGCCGAAGATGAGCTTTGAGAGGAATCACTGGAAGCAAATGGAAACTCAGATTCAATAAAAATCACGTCTCGGGAAACTGATACCGTACCGGTTTCCAAATTATACACGCGCCACCCCTTTTTGTTAAACGGATATCCCACAAATACCGATTTAGTGCTTCTACTAGCGAACTTGTCACCTCCATGTTTCTGGTTATGGACATAACAAAGACACCCAAAAACCTTTAAGTGATTCATAGGAGGTGGTCTTTTGTATATCATCTCAAATGGAGTTTTCCCATTCAATAATTTAGTAGGAGTTCGGTTTATCAAATACCCGGCAGCAAGAGCACAATAACCCCAGAATTCAATTGGTAAGCTCGCTTGAAAACGAAGAGCCCGAGCTACATTCAAAATGTGTCTGTGTTTTCTCTCAACACGACCATTTTGCTGAGGAGTGCCTACACAAGAAGTTTCGTGTATGATACCCTGTTGAGCAAAGAAATCCGTTAGACAAATAAATTCAGAACCGTTGTCACTATGAATTGTCTTTACTCGAGTCATAAATTGCCGTTCAACTAAAGCCAAGAAATTTCGCAGATGCATTGGTGCGTCGACTTTGGATGGTAACAAATATATCCAGACAGCTCGAGAAAAATCGTCGACTATGGTGAGAAAATATCGGGATCCACATGTGGCTGTTGTTCTGTACGGACCCCAGAGATCGCAATGAATTAATTCAAACGGGAAACTTGTCTTATTCGAACTTAATGAAAAAGGATCACGAGTCTGTTTCGCTCTTATACAGATATCGCAAGTCTTGGGATCAAAACCATTATTATTCAAAACAGAAAGCTGTAACATATCCAAAGCCTTGGAAGATGGATGTCCCAAGCGTCGGTGCCAAATATCCAGAGATGTAGATTCGGACTTCGAAACCACTGCTGCTACATCCATTCCCCGAAAAAAATAGAGTCCATTCTTTTGCTCACCCGCTCCAATCAGCATCGATGTGATGCGGTCCTGAATAATAACAAGCCTATCAGTCACTTGCAAGATACAACTACTTTCCCTGGTAAGCTGCGAAACAGATATCAAGTGACAACGAAGACCATCAACAAAGTAAACATCACGCAGCAACAAAGAATTCCCCATACGAACACAACCATGTTTTGTAGATGTAATGAATCTCCCATCAGGAAGCTTGATCAACACAGGAGCCATATCACAAACATCACTCAAATATCCAGGAGTACCTGTCATATGATTCGAAGCTTCGCTATCAATAATCCAAGAAGCCAAGAAAGACTTACCGGAGAGATGTTCAGGTTCATTCATTTTATTTTCTTCAAGCATTCGAACCAGAGTTTGCCATTGACTGTCATTAAGACCAGTAATTCCTACTCGATCCGCTGCAGTCAAGGATCCACTCTGCACATGACCAGCTACGGCGTGAGATCCTTGAGCCGGAGGAGCATTCGTCACCAACATCTGATTTGCTTGAGATGCACCAATCTGGTTTGGTTTACTCTGTTTCGGACCTGAACCGCGTCCTGCTCCATGCTGAGACTGATTTCCTCTTCCCATGTTGTTTCTGCCTTTAGTCCGACCATTCTCCTCCCACCACGGTGGGTATCCTATCTTACGGAAGCAGCTGTCCGCAGCATGACCACGCTTACCACAGATGGAGCAAACAACCGAGCCACTTCCTCTGTTTTCAAACTGATTCTGCGGTCTATAAGATGATTGAACCGCAAAGCTTACTCCATCCACTCTTTCTTCATTCATACGGCTCAGATTTTTCGATTCCTCATCTTGAGTCAATGTGTTATATGCTTCTTCCAGTGACGGTAATGGGACACGCGAAAGAAGCGATGACTTCACCGTACCATACACTGTCTCATCAAGCCCCATCAAAAATTGATGTAGCTTGTCTTCTTCTCTTTCTTTTCTGACTTCCCCCATCGTCTTTGCTTTCTGATAGTCGGCGAGACTTGTCCACAACTGAGTCAGTTTTCCGTAGTACGCTTCTATCGCCAATCCCTTCTGCCTTGTATTTGCTAATTCACTCTTCAATCTCTGGACACGTTGTCCATTCTTCACACCAAATCGCTTCTGAATGTGTGTCCACAGTTCATGAGCACATGTGATGTGAGACACGGTCGATGAAATGCTTTCTTCAAGCGTAAGTTTCATCCAAGATACCACGAGAGCATCATTCACATTCCAATCCTCGTAATCTTCATGCGTCTCATCTGGCTGTGGAAGTGATCCATCGGCGAAACCAAATTTCTTTTTCGCCCTAAGAGCCAGCTTGAGATTCGTAGCCCACTCATCGTAGTTGGAGCCACGCAGCAACGGCTTAGATATCAGGGTTCCAGGGTTGTCCGACGCGGTCAGATCATAAGGCGATATAGTCCGCCTTGTTTGCTCAATGCGAGAGACACCGGAACTTGCACTAGCAGGAGTTTGCATCTTCGACAAAATTCAAACAAAGTGGTGATTCGAATCTGTTTGGTTTTGCGGAATAGGATTCAGAATCAAGCACAAACCCTCGTTGTAGTTAGGGCCGGCTCTGATACCATGTAAAACCTTGGAAGTGAATAAAAGGGTTTCTTACTAACATTCATCGCACAGTGAGTTCCTTATATACAAGTTGTGTATCTTGTGTGTTAAGTTAAAATAGATACATAACTAAATCTATCTACACGAGGCCCATAGGCCCATAGGCCAAGGTTTTACAAGTGTTATAAAAACTCACGCGCCTGGGGTATTGCCGAGAGAGCCCACTAGATAGACAAGATGAAAGATGTGTAAGATTTGTTGGTGTTATTCTCTGTGAAGGCCGTAATCATCAAAGAGATGGATGTACGGGGGATTTTAAGTGTTGAGAGCGATAGGTCAAGACGGTGGTGCTTGATATCGTTCGTTAAGTCCATGTAGAAAAGAGTGGTGGATCAAAGTAAGTGTACTTGATGCCATTTGAAATTGTAAGTGTACTCCTGCTCTAGTGGATTGTTTTCGGGCTAGGTCCCAAAGATGGATGAAAATCGAACCTCGATTTAAAAAATTCTATATGTTCTTTACTTTATGTACATATATACATATATATCTAGCCACAACGGCAAACTTTCATTTAACTTTCACAATTTTGAGCCTACAAATAATGGTGTATGTACACAGTATATCCGAATCAAGAGGAAAATAAGAAAACTCAAATTCTTGGTGTGTAACTTTTTTTTTTTTAACTAATTAGTTAGAAAACTCAAATATACTTGGAAGCTGACTTTTTTTTCAAAATTCTATATCTCTTCTCAATAAAAATTTTAAAAGGCTCATAACTTCTATAACAAACAAACAAAGTTTCAAAATAGCAAGACAAAAATATATCAAAATTCCTAAAACAAACAAACATTAAGACAATTTATTCCAAACTCAGAAACATAATACTAACTAGATGTCTCGAGAAATGATTATTTCACTCTAGGCACAACTTTATTGATATCAAACGGCGTTACATCAATGTTATCTTCTTCAACAATTGTTCCATTAGGTGGTGGTTGCTCTTGACCGATACCATCATTGATCATTAAAGTACTGATGCTCCTACGAAGTTGTGAATCGCCATTATTCATGTTACTAGGTTCCTCTTTTACTTTGAGCTCACGACTTTTGAAAGCAAAAGGGTATTGCCTTGGTTGACACATCATAGCCATTCTTCGATCAATGTTCATGTTGTGATGATGCAATTGCTGATTGGATGACCCAACAAACCCATGGAAATTAAGCATGGCTTGATGGCCAATTGGCTCCATCTCCAAGTTAGGGTTTCCGTTGCTACTACTTCCTTGGTTCTGAAGATAGCTACTAGGGTTTGGAATTTCGTTGTAGTGAAGCGTATTCATCCCCATATGCTGGTTGACTCTAGCAGTAGGTGGTTCGAAAGATGCGAAAAACCACTCATCCATCAAGTAGCGACTTTGATACTGAGCTCTCTCAATGTCATGAAGGCCTCCTAGGAAAGCATCATTCGAGGTGGTCCTTAGCTCTTTGGATGGCGCCTGGAACATCGGTGAATCGCGGAGAGGAAGATGTTGCACAAACTCTATCTTCTTCCTACAAAACATTATCGTCTCCCTTGAGAAAGATAATAGTCCATAGATCTCATTCGGGCTAAGATCATTGATCCTACGACCACGATGTAGCTGCATCATTAGCTGATCAACCACATATTCAATGTTCTTCTTGTGATTTTTCTTCAATTTCTCACGAACCTTCTTTGTTTTCTCTTTCAGGTACGATTCAAGATTCGTCTCTTTCTTTTTTTTCTCGATCTCTGGTAAGGCAAAGAAATCGTCAAGAAGATCACGTTAGAACTGAACATGATTAAACATGCATATACATCACACAGTATGGTTAGTTCTCTCACTTTTTTAACTAACCCTAACCTCCTTTTGTTTAAACTCAAGGATCTTGAGTTTTCATTTACCACCCAAGAAAGTTTTACCTTCCTTCTTGTCATGATCACTCTTTTTTTTTTGAGATTTGTTTCTCTTTTATTAGATTTATTTCTTATTGGGTTTGTGAATAAAAAATATTGCTCTTCAAGGTTATTTAAATAAGGTAGAAATAAAAAGATAAGATAGATATGATTGTAAAGATGTAAAACTGATTACCATTTACCAAAAAAGTGTTAAAAGACTATTGTGTGATGTTCAAGATAAACCAAACCGTTTCAATCTAAACCAAGTCGAAAATTTATCTTAATTTAGTTTAACTAAATATTTTTTTTCCAGATAACATAATCGAGAACCGTACCAATTGCTCTAATTTAGATTCAGTTTACTTTGATTCTTTTTAAACCAAAATAAAATCCGGATCGAACCACCAACAAGTCGAAATAGCCATGTGGTTCTGTTGTTCCATGACATTTAAACTCTTTGCATATACAAATTCAAAAGTTCATCCAAATATATAGGAAACATTATGAATTTGAGGTGTAGTCAAAACTAAATTTATGATTTAATCTTGTACATATATAGTCAGTCAACATTTAGTTTCCAAAAAAAAATCTTAAAACCTAACAATTAATATGATGCACAACAATAGAAATAATTAGTCAATATATAGAGACAATAATTATGTACATTGACTATTTACTTCACACACTTTTTTTTTCGCAATTAAACGTTGACTATATATGTCTAGATTAAATCATAAATTCAGTTTGACTACACCTAAAATTCATATTGTTTCTTATTTATGTGGATGAACATTGAATTTCTATATGCAAAGAGTTTAAATGTCATAGAAGTACACAACCACAAAATTTTTCTAGAGAAGATCTAAAAAGCTATCCACCATGAATCCTTTGGACTATCTTGAAAAACAAAAATAAATGACTTTTTGTTTTTTATGATGCGCAAAACGCAGTAGAAACATCTTTTAAGGATTATAGACAATGGTACTATAATGGATTATACGCTACCAATGGCTACAACAAGAATAAGAATCTCATCGTTATAGATGTGAAGATTAATCAAATTAATAGCTTTACTTTTGGCAAATTTCTTTCGTTTGCAACATTGTGTTTCTTGGTTTTATGACAAAGAACCAATAATTGATCATTTTCAGAGAAACAACTATATATGTTGATATTATCATGAAAAAATGTTTACTCACTCGGTTTCAATATAAACATAATTTTTAACAATTAAAATGCATCACAAAAAATCTAGTTGAATACTCTTCTATCATATCTTGTACCTTGTTTTCGCTCCAGCTAGTTCACAAAGAGGTGAACGGGAAAACACTTTTTATCTAAAATAGATTTTTTGATATGTCTGACCGAATGACACAAGAAGTAGAGAGCATATTTTTTTGCCGCAATCCTCTTTCGTGTTTTGAGTACCAGAATTTTTTTATGTTCCTTAACATTAATTGTGTATTCTTTCTGCAACTTTAATTCAAAAGTTTTTAGGGACGTGCACTTTATGTTTAAAAGATTTTCGTGAGTAGTTTCGTATACGAAAGCAATGTAATAATACAATCAACGAATATCAAAGCATATTTATTATATATCTCTTATTTAATCACTTTTATTTAAAAGGTCTTCGAGTATTTTGGTATACGAAGGCAGTGTAATAATATCATTAACGAATATCAAAGCAAATTAATATATATTCGTTATTTAATGTGTTCTTTACTTATTTTGTTTTTTAATCCGGTTTTCCTTACTACATGGTTTCCACCGCCTATTTGCAAATACAAAGGAGGAATATATTGACCTAAAATAATGAGTCGACTTTTGAGAAAGTATTTTTGTAGGGATTTCCTATTTTCCTTTTATAACTTATTTCCTTAAGTTTCAGTTTAAATTTAAAATTATTGATGAGAAATATCTCCTCACGCTATGAGCACCACACTTGCATGATTGTTCGCGTACTTAGAGTTTGTTTCTTTTTTTTTTAAAGCATGAACCTTCATTTTTCTACCCAAAAACGTTTATATCACAGTATTGTCGGATGCATTCCGACATGTTCTAAAAATAGTATGTTTGAAATAATAAACAAATAATATATTTTGGAATGACATTTATTTTAAGAAAAGGACACATTCTAAAATAGTACATTATAAATAATAAACAAAATAAAACATTTTTACACATAAATTATAAATTTTAGTTGACTTGATAATTCAAATTTATTAGAATAAATATTTTACTATAAGAATGTAGATGTGTTTTCGTGACAAAAAAGAAGAATGTAGATGTGTTTTACATTAATGTAAAAATGAGCCAAGTTATATAAGAAACGATAAATTCTGAAATCACAAAATACATAGATACAAAGAAAATGTTATACTATGAAGGAAATACAAAACCAACTGTACAAAAGTAAAAACATCGAAGCTGCAATAAAAGGTTTTCTACATTTTACTAAGAAAGAAATTTACTTCAAACACAATTGATGTCTTGCCTGAGGCAGACTTGGTGGTAAAAACTGACTTGAAATTGGTTGACTTACTCGCTACAATTATGATGATGATTATTAGAGATAAGTTGGAAGAGATCTTAAGTAATATATAGTGGACACAGTCAATTGATAATAATTGGATGGATTTATGTCATTTATATACTACTTAGGTGTTGTTCGTTTGTTCGTCCAGATATTGCATCGATATGCATATGTCATTACAAGAAAACATGCCATTTGCGAGGAAAAAAATACCTCGCAAATTTACTAGGATTTTGCGAGGAAACTGCTTTCAAAAAACATTTTCTTGCATTTTAGTTGCAAATTTGCGAGTGGACAATCAACTCGCAATTTCCTCGCAAATAAGCGACCATTTTGCGAAGAAACATGGTCACTCGCAAATATGCGAGAGTATTGCGAGGAAATAGTGAGAGAACACTTGTTCTTCGCAAATCACTCGCAAATTTGCGAGAAATTTGCGAGGATAACTAACTTTTCGTTATCCACGTTTTGCAGATGAGTTTCAAAAATTTGCGAGGAGAATTTTCCTCGCAAATTACTAATAAAATCCTCGCAGATTCGTATTAAAATTGGCACTCGCAATTTCATAGCAAATCCATAGCAAAAGTACGTAGTGAAACAGATTTCTACGGAGCGATTAATTAGATTGTACAAATCATTTACCCGGGAATGGTGAATTTGCGATGTGTATTATTCAAGTGCGACTGGTATGATCCAACTGTTGGCCGAGGAGTTCGAGCGGACAATTTGGGGGGTTAAGACGTAAACGCAAACATACAGTATAATAAATTCGAACAATTTTCTCGCTTCGCAAGAAGAGAAGTGACATTCGTCCCATATCCACGAATAAGAGAATGACGTGAGCAATGACTTTCTGTGATCAATGTGAGTCCAAGGGGCCGTATAATCGGAGCCGAAGACGACATTGTGTTACAAGAAGATACACATGGAGAAGAGAAGGCTATTCTGATCGAATCCACTGAGGATGTCATACATGTTGACTCATCATCGCGGGATTTAGAGGATGAATAGTCAAGCGATAATGAAGACAATATGCTTGAATCAGAGGAGGATAATGATGACGAAGAAGAAGAAGCTGACGTTGAAAACAATTTCATTTATGTATGTGATCAAGATGAATCTGATGAGGATTGATGTTATATATTTGTGTTTGTATAATAAATGACAATTCGACGTGTTTATCAAAGATTAATTTAAACTTTATTTTATCTTTTAATAAATTTTATTAAGATTTAATTTGTTATATCCTTAAGTATCGTCAATCCTTGTTTTTTTTTTGTAAGAATTTTGAAATTAAGTACATGTTAATTAATGTGACTACATGCATGGTCTTTGAAGATGAAAATGACTTATACGAAGAAGAATTTCAAAAGCCAAATTTTCATGAGGCTAACATAAGTAATTTAGACTCTCTTCTAGTATATAAGAAGAAGGATAAATTTAAAATTTAACTATGAGTTGCGAGGAATTTGCGAGGATTCCTCGCAAAATTTTTTAAAAAATTAATTGAACCACCGAATTTTGCGAGGAATCTGCAGCAGCTTTGCGAGGGTATAAAACCCTTATATATACCAGCCCACCGCTTCCCCTCTTATTTGCTAGAAATCACACACTCTCTCTCTCTACAACTTCTCTCTCTCTCTCCGTTTCCAGCTCTCTCTCACACCACTTACACTTCCAAAACTTCCAAAATGGTAAGTTTTTAATTATTTTACATAAAAGTTAGTAATTGTTAGCTTTTAGAATAATTAGGTTTTGTGATTAGTATATTTAGGTGGTTTAGATAAGATTTAACTAGATAGCAGCGAAATAATTATAAACAAAACTTAGATTTTGAATTAATTATGTTTAAAAGTTTTAATTATGATCTAAAATTTCGAAATTGATATAAAAAATTTATGTTCTGAATAATTTTTAATAAATACATTTTTATAACATTATACTCAAATATTAAACTTAATTAAATATGTAGACGGACGAGACATCATACCAGACCTTTCTTCAGCAATCCTCTAGATCTGCATCGGCCAGTACGAGTTCCGGACGAGTTCCAAAAATGTCACCATCTCAGCAGCCACGGCGACGGCGCGGGGGCCGCGGCGGCCCCGCCACCACGACCATCCGGGATGACTCTCCAGGATATACTTCGTAGTCCGGGCCGGACGTCTTTGTCGCTTCTACACCCCGACAGACCTGCGGAGACACTTTGGCAATATTAAAATTTAATTTTTTAAATTCATATCACCTATATAGTTTTTTACTAATCAATTCATTATTATTTGTATTTGAGTTAATCAGATTCTTTCACTCGATTTTTATTGTTCAAAAGAAACTACCCTCTCTTTTATTGATTTAGAAAACCTATATTTATAGGTTTAGCTATCTCCTAAACTTAATAGGAATTAGAATTTCTTTTTTTTTTTCTAGATAAGCTAATCTCCTTATCTAAGATTTTTCCTTTTTCATATTGGAATTATCTGACACGAATACGCTGCGAGATCTGTCCCGATCATGGTTGCAGACAACGACCATATCGTCACAAGCTTCACCCTTTTAATTGGATTAAGCTCATATCATTCTAGATTTTCATCATACAGAAATCTCTGTTTCTCTACACCTGTGTAATCTCTAATTCGTTGTGGTTTCTATATATCAGGTTCTTGAGTTCTATAAGGGCAGGCTTGAGAACTTGTTCTGGAAGAAAGACGGATGCTCCAAATGTTCAGGGGATACGAGATTCGTGTGCTTGAACAAAGAAGAATGCACAATCAAAACACAAAACTGCAAGAACCAAGGAGGACAAGTGGATTGCAGCTTAGGGATCCAATTGGCATAGCCGTCTTAAACTATTTTCAGGCCCTGTTTAAAAAAATATATTAAATGTATATTTGATGATATAATATAACTTTTAAGATTTAGTAATCACATTTGTGTATATTTACTTTTTAATAGTGATTATAGGCCCTAAATTTATAAATTTTATTTTAAAAGTTAAAATTTTAGACCCTTAATTTATAAAGAGCTTTTTTCTTTTTGTGTTTTGGCCCTGTTTGATCGCTCCACTCGCACATGCTAAAAGACGGTCCTGCCAATTGACATTGTCAGAAAACTCAATTGCACTTGGAAGCTGATTTTTTCTTTTTCCACACACACGCATGCACGCACGCACGCACGCATGCATGCACGCACGCACGCATGCATGCACGCACGCACGCATGCACGCACGCGCGCTCACGCTCACGCTCATGCACACGCACACGCACACGCACACGCACACGCACACACACACGCACACGCAAACGCACACGCACACGCACATGCACACGCGCGCGCACACACACCTTTTTCTTTATGAGGATTCTTTAGATATTTTACCAAATTTAACATGCAAAATATCATGAACTAGCAATTCTTTTTATCGAACATAATATGCAGATTCAATATGAACTAGCATTTCTTTTTATCAAAATTACTTTGGTTGAAGTTCTCTGAAATTACAAACTAGTTGACAACTTATTAAATTACCATGACAAATTAAAAGGTTCATAACTCCTCTAGCAGACAAACAAATAGAGTTTCAAAAATAACAAGACAAAAATAGTTCAAAATTTCTAAAACAGACAGACAAACAAGATGATTATTGTTAATTCCAGGCCAAACCTTATTGATATCAACCGGTGTCGCATCAACGTTATCATCTTCAGCGGTTGTTCCATCAGGTGGTGGTGGTTCTTGACCGAGGCCACCATCACTGCTCATCATAGCGTTGCTGCGCCTATGAAGTTGTGGATCACCATTATTCATGTTGTTACATTCCTCTTTTACTTCGAGCTCACGACTCATGAAAGCAAAAGGGTATTGCCTTGGTTGATTCATCATAGCCATTCTTGGATCAATGTTCATGTTGTGATGAAGCAATGGCTGAGAAGATGACCCAACAAACCCATGGAAATTAGACATTACTTGATGACCAATTGGCACCATCTCCAAATTAGGATTTCCATTGCTACTACTTCCTTGGTATGGAAGATAGCTTCTAGGGTTTGGATTTTTGTTGTAGTGAAACGTATTCATCCCCATTTGCTGGTTGATTGTAGGAGTAGGTGGTTCAGAAGATGCGAAAAACCATTGATCCATCAGGTAACGACTCTGATTCTCAGCTCTCTCAACGTCATGAAGGCCTCCAGGGAAAGCATCATCCATGGTGGTCGTTAGCTCTTCAGATTGAGCTTGGAACATCGGTGGATCACGAAGAGGAAGATGTTGCACTGACTCTATCTTCTTCGTACAAAACATTATCGTATCCCTTGAGAAAGATAACAGTTTATAGATCTCCTTCGGGCTAAGATCATTGATCCTACGACCACGATGTAGTTGCATCATCAGCTGATCAACCACATACTCAGTGTTCTTCTTGTGACTTTTCTTCAATTTCTCACGAACCTTCTTTGTTTTCTCTTTCAGATACAATTCAAGGTTCGTCTCTTTCTTTTTTCTCTCGATCTCTGATAAGGAAAAGAAATCGTCAAGAAGATCACGAGCCGCTTCAATGGATGGCCAAACCATTGGCTCAGCCACGTTAGGACTGAACATGATTAAACATGCATATACATCACACAGAATGGTTATTTCTCTCACTTTTTTAATTAACCCTAACCTCCTTTTGTTTAAACTCAAAGATCTTCAGTTTTCATTCACCACCCAAGAAAGTTTTACTTTCTTTTTTGTCATGATCACTCTTATTCTCTTTTTGAGATTTATTTCTCTTTTACTAGATTTGTTTCTTGTTGGGTGTGTGAATAAAAAAATATTGCTCTTCAAGGTTATTTAAAGAAGGTGGAAATAAAGAGATAAGAAAGCTAGGATTATAAAGATGTAAAATTGATTACCATTTGCCAAAAAGTGTTGGAAGACTATTGTGTGATGTTCAAGATAAACCAAACCGTTTCAATCTAAACCAAGTCGAGAATATATCTTAATTTGGTTTAACTAAATAGTTCTTTTCCAAATAACATAATCGAGAACCGTACCAATTGCTCTAATTTAGATTCAGTTTACTTTGATTTTTTTCAAACCAAAATTAAAACCGGATCGAGCCACCAACAACTCGAAATATCCATGTGGTTCTGTTGTTCCATGACATTTAAACTCTTTGCATATACAAATTCAATGTTCATCCAAATATATAGGAAACATTATGAATTTGAGGTGTAGTCAAACTAAATTTATGATTTAATCTTGACATATATAGTCAACGTTTGGTTTCCAAAATAAATTCTTAAAACCTAGCAATTATTATGATGCACAATAATAGAAATAATTAGTCAAAATATAGAGACAATGATTATATATATTGACTAATTCTTTCCATTAATTATATATATTGACTAGTTAATCCATCCTTGTGCATCATAATAAATTTATAGGTTTTCAAAGATTTGTTTTTGGAAATTAAACGTTGACTATATATGTCTAGATTAAATCATAAATTCGGTTTGACTACACCTAAAATTCATATTGTTTCTCATTTATGTGGATGAACATCGAATTTCTATATGCAAAGAGTTTAAATGTCATAGAAGTACACAACCACAAAACTTTTTCGGAGGAGATCCTTTGGACTATCTGGAAAAACAAAAATAAATGACTTATCCTTTGGACTATCTGGAAAAACAAAAATAAATGACTTATCGAAAACTGTTTTTTATGATGCGCAAAACGCAGTAGAAACAGCTTTTAAGGACTGTAGACAATGGTACTAGGCACAGAAAATGGATCATACGCTACCAATGGCTTCAACAATAATAAGAATCTGATCGTTATAGATATGAAGATTAATCAAATTAATAGCATTACTTTTGGCAATTTTTTTCTTTTGCAAGATTGTTTTTCTTGGTTTCATGACAAAGAACCAATAATTGATCATTTTCAGAGAAAAAACTATATATGTTGAGATTATCATGAAAACAATGTTTACTCACTCGGTTTCAATATAAACATCATTTTTAACAATTAAAATGCATCACAAAAAATCTAGTTGAATACTCTTCTATCATATCTCGTACCTTGTTTTCGCTCCAGCTAGTTCACAAAGAGGTGAGCCGGAAAACACTTTTATCTAAAATAGATTTTTTGATATGTCTGACCGGATGACAAAAGAAGTAGAGAGCATTTGTTTTTTGCCGCAATCATCTTTCGTGTTTTGAGTACCAGAATTTTTTTATGTTCCTTAACATTAATTGTGTATTCTTTCTGCAACTTTAATTCAAAAGTTTTTAGGGACGTGCACTTTATATTTAAAAGATGGTTGTGAGTAGTTTCGTATACGAAGGCAATGTAATAATGCAATCAACGAATATCAAAGCATATTTATTATATATCTCTTATTTAATCACTTTTATTTAAAAGGTCTTCGAGTATTTTTGTATACGAAGGCAGTGTAATAATATCATTAACGAATTTCAAAGCAAATTAATATATACTAGATTCATTCCCGTGCATACGCGCGGATATGTTTACACATGGATAAAAGTGTCGGAAAGCTAAATTTTTAGCTAAACTGACCATCAACATTTTTGAGGTGGCACAAAAATACATTTACTGACGGAGATGCTCACAAATCCATCTTAGCACGGATTACATGAATTATTTACCGCTTTCATTGTCGATTTCCAGCAAAATATAGTGAATTTTGATTTTTACACAGAAAAATCATATTTTGAATACAAAGTATAGAATAACAAAAATATATACTTGAGGTGACTTAAAAAAATTATACTTATGATAATGATTTATAATTAACATATCATTAAACACCTAATTATTTATGATTAAAACAAAACTACAAAAAATATAATTTCAAAAGTTTTGTAATAAATAAGTGGACACTTGTCCACTTTTTGTGTGAAGAGGTGGCACTCTCATAGAGAGAGTTGGCCACAAATCATATATATGATTCGTTATTTAATGAGTTTTTTACTTATTATGTTTTTTAATTCGGTTTTCCTTACTACATGGTTTCCATCGTCTATTTGCAAATACAAAGGAGGAATATATTGACCTAAAATAATGAGTCGACTTTTGAGAAAGTATTTTTGTAGGGATTTCCTATTTTCCTTTTATAACTTATTTCCTTAAGTTTCAGTTTATATTTAAAATTATTGATGAGAAATACCTCCTCACGCTACGAGCACCACACTTGCATGATTGTTCGCGTACTTAGAGTTTGTTTTTTTTAAAAGCATGAACCTTCATTTTTTTACCCAAAAACGTTTATATCACGGTTTTGTCGGACGCATCCCGACATGTTCTAAAAATAGTATGTTGAAAATAATGAAAAAATAATATATTTTAGAATGAAATTTATTTTAAGAAAAGGACACATTCTAAAATAGTACATTAGAAATAATAAACAAAATAATACATTTTTACACATAATTTTATAAATTTTAGTTGACTTCAGATTTCAAATTTATTAGAGTAAATATTTTACTATAAGAATGTAGATGTGTTTTCGTGACAAAAAAGAAGAACGTAGATGTGTTTTACATTAATGTAAAAATGAGCCAACTTATATAAGAAACGATAAATTCTGAAATCATAAAATACATAGATGCAAAGAAAATGTTATACTATGAAGGAAACACAAAACCAACTGTACAAAAGTAAGAACATCGAAGCTGTAATAAAAGGTTTTCTACATTTTTCTAAGAAAGAAATTCACTTCAAACACAATAAATGTCTTTCCTTAGGCAGACTTGGTGGTAGAAACTGACTTGAAATTGATTGACTTACTCGCGACAATTATGATGATGATTATTAGAGATAAGCTGGAAGAGATCTTAAGTAATATATAGTGGACACGGTCAATTGATAATAATTGGATTGGTTTATGTCATTTATATATTACTTAGGTGTTGTTTGTTTGTTCATCCAGATATTGCATCGATATGCAGATGTCATTACAAGAAAACATGCCATTTGCGTGGAAAAAAATTCCTCGCAAATTTGCGAAGATTTTGCGAGGAAACTGCTTTGAAAAAAACATTTTCTTTCATTTCAGTCGCAAATTTGCGAGTGGACAATCAACTCGCAATTTCCTCGCAAATAAGCAACCATTTTGCGAGGAAACATGGTCACGCGCAAATATGCGAGAGTATTGCGAGGAAACAGTGAGAGAACTCTTGTTCCTCGCAAATCACTCGCATATTTGCAAGGATAACCAACTTTTAGTTATCCACGTTTTGCAGATGAGTTTCAAAAATTTGCGAGGAGAATTTTCCTCGCAAATTACTAATAAAATCCTCGCAGATTCGTAGCAAAATTGGCACTTGTAATTTCATAGGAAATCCATAGCAAAAGTACAGAGTGAAACGGACTTCTACGGAGCGATTAATTAGATTGTACAAATCATTTAACCAGGAATGGTGAATTTGCGATGTGTATTATTCAAGTGCGACTGATATGATCCAACTGTTGGCCGAGGAGTTCGAGTGGACAATTTGTGGGTTAAAGACGTAAACGCAAACAGTCGGTATAATAAATTCGAACCATTTTTTCGCTTCGCAAGCAGAGCAAGTGACTTCATATTGCTTCTCATATATCTGGATGAACATGAAATTTCTATATGCAAGGAGTTTAAATGTCATAGAAGTACACAACCACAAAACTTTTACTGAGGAGATCAGAAAAGCTCCACCATGACTTTTCGAAAACTGTTTCTTTGATGCCCAAAAGGCAGTAGACAAAGCTTTTGAGGACAACAGAAAATGGTATTAGGCACAAAAATGGATCATACGCTGCCAAAGGGCCATCGAGATGGCTTCAACAAGTATAGGATCTTATCATTAAGATTAATCAAATTAATAGCTTTACTTTTGGCAATTATTTTTCTTTTAGAACACTCTGTTTCTTGGTTTCATGACAAAGAACCAATAATTGATCATTTTCAGAGAAGAAAAATTATATATGTTGAGATTATCATGAAAACAATGTTAACTCACTCGATTTCAATATAAACATCATTCTAACAATTTCAAAGCATCTTAAAAAAGTTGAATACTCTACTATTATATTCCGTACCTTGTTTTCGCTCCAGCTAGTTCGGAGAAAGGTGAATCGAAAACATTTTTATCTAAACCAGATTGTCTGATATGTCTAATCGGATGACATCGCAAGTAGAGAACAAACTTTTTTGCCGCTCTCGTATTTCATTTTTTTTGAGTACTAGAAATTTATTATGTTCCTTAACATTGATTGCGTATTCTTTTCAACAACTTTCAAAAGTCCTTAGGAATGTAGCTTTATATTTAAAAGATGATCGTCGAGTTGTTTCGTATACAAAGACAATATAATAATATAATTAACAAAGATCAAAACATAAATATAATATATCTCTTATTTAATCAATTTTATTTAAAAAGTCTTCGAGTATTTTCATATACGAAAGCATTGTAATAACATAATTAATGGATGTCAAAGCAAATTAATATATATCTCTTATTTAATGAGTTCTTTACTTGTTTTGTTTTTTTAATTCGGATTTCCTTACTACATGGTTTCAAATTTGTCATCTATTTGCAAATACGAACTAGGAATATATTGACCTAAAACAGTAAGTTGACTTTTCAAATAGTACTTTTGTATGGGTTTCCTATTTTCCTTTTTTTACTTATTTTCTTAAGTTCCAATTTAATTTTAAAATTATTCATGAAATTTACCTCTTTATGCTACGAGTCCATCATACTTGTATGATTGTTCGTGTACTTAGAATTTGGTCTTTTTTTAGCATGAGCCTTCATTTTTCTACACAAAACATTCATATCACAGTATTGTTGGAAGCATTCTAAGTATATATTTTTCATATAAAATATTACGTTAATATTTTGGAATGACTTTTATTTTAAGAAAATAACACATTCTAAAATAGGTAGTTAGAAAAAATAAACAAAACAATATACTTTTACCCATAATTCTAGACATTTTAGTTGACTTCATAATTCAAATCTATTCGACAAAATATTTTACTATAAAAATGTAGATGTGTTTTCGTGACAAAAAAAGAAAACGAATGTAGATGTGTTTTATATGAATGTACAAATGAGCCAAGTGAAAAACCCTAAAATCATAAAATATATAGATACAAATAAAATGTTATATTAAGAAAGAAACACAAAACCAATTGTACAAAAGTAGAAACACAAAGCTGGTTTTAATAAAAGGTATTTTACATTTTACTAAGAAAGAAACTCACTTCAAACATAATAGATGCCTTGCCTGAGGCATACTTGGTGATGGCAACTGACCTGAAATTGGTCGACTTACTCGCAATAATTATGATTATTAAAGATAAGTGGGAAGAGATCTTAAGTACGTAGTACTCCCTCCGTTTTTATTTGTATGTCGTTCTAGAGTTGATTTTTTGTTTTTAAATAAGTGTCGTTCTCGGTTTTCAAGATACTTTTTGCAAAGAAATTCTTATTCTAACCTCAAGTTAATAATAAGATTGGAGAGAATACTAAGAGACTAATACAAAATATGTGAGTAGATATGGATATTATGGACAAATTAAACTTTTCCTTAATCTACGTAAAATACTCTCCACGTTTCCTCTCCCTCGAGATCCATCATTAATTCTCTCTCATATTTAACTTTTCTATTGATCCATCTCTACTAGAAAAAACGAGTTGTTTTTCCTATAGCTAGATCGATCATTCTTAGCTCATGCTAAGTTGTCATAATGGTGTGATTAGAAATTAGATTTCAAATAAGTAATATATATCATTTTGGAAAAAAGATTTCTAACCAGCTCAAAGGAGTAAAAGACAAGTGGTTATGGTGGAAGCAAAAGTCACTAGGAATGATTTTTGGTTTTTGGTTAACACATAACGGAACATGTATAACAATAACAAGTTTATGAGTATCTTGAACAACAACAACCATATCACTATCATCATCCTCAATCCTACAAAAAATCAGTTAAACCAAGGCATCAATTGCAATAATTTTCATGTTCATATCAAATAGAAGGCATATTAGAAAATAATGCATAAAGCAACATCAATAGTAACTAAGGTCATGTTCGTTTCGCAGTCGCTAGCGGCTGCGACTAGCGGTAGCGACTAAAATGTTGTTCGTTTCACAGTCGCTAAACCAGCGACTAGTCGCAGCGACCAATCGCAGCGACTAGCGATTGGAATTTTTAATCGCTAATTTTTCCAGCGACACGATTTAAAATTGGCGTTACATTCCAGCGACTAGTCGCTGGCGACTACGAAACGAACAAACTAGCGACGAAAATTTAAAATAAAGTAAATATTANATATAAATTAGAATTAAAATTAAAATTAAGTAAAAATTTAAAATTTAAAATTAAAATTTAAAGTATAAAATAAAATTAAATAATTAAAATTTTAATTTAAATTAATAAAAATATAATTAAG